>LPNX010388630.1:253000-303859 GCA_001517045.1 Pseudotsuga menziesii
AGGAGACTCACGTGTGTAAGAAAGCCCTGTACAGTTTGAAACAAGCACCTAGGACATGGTATGACAAAATTGACAGCTTCCTGTCCAGTTTGGGATTTACCAAGAGTAAAGCAAATTCCAATCTTTACTACAAGATTGAAGAAGGGAACCTAGTGATACTCCTACTATATGTAGATGATATGTTTGTAACAGGTATGGATGAGTTGATTGCTTATACGAAGAGGAAGTTTGCTGTCGAGTTCAAGATGAAGGACTTGGGTATGATGCACTACTTTCTAGGCATGGAGGTGTGGTAGAATGCAGATGGAATTTCCTTGGGACAAGGGAAGTATGCGGTAGAGATCCTGAAGAGATTCGGGATGATGGACTGCAAGACCATGACCACACCTATGGCATCGAACCTGAAGCTACTGAGTGATGCTTCATCGAAATCGGTTGATGATACGATGTATCGTCAGATGATTGGGTCCTTGATGTACCTAACAAATACGAGACCAGATATTTTCTTTGTTGTGAACACATTGAGCCAGTTCTTGACAGATCCTAGACATGCTCACTTGATTTCTACAAAGCATATTCTGAGGTACCTGAAGGGTAGACTTGTTTATGGGCTCAAGTATAAGACTGATCATAAGATTAACCTGGAAGTTTATGTTGATTCAGATTGGGAAGGCAGTGCCATCGATAGGAAGAACACTTGAGGGTGCTGCTTCAGTATGGGATCAGGTGTGATCTCTTGGTTTAGCAGGAAGCAGTCTTGTGTGGCACTGAGTACAACCGAAGTAGAGTATGTCGTAGCTTGTTCGTCTAGTTGTGAGGAAGCGTGGCTTAGAAATCTACTATCTAATTTGTTTGAACTCCAGTTGGATGCTACTTGTATATATTACGACAACCAGAGTTGTGTGAAGTTGTCTGAGAACCTGGTGTTCCATGACACGTCGAAGCATATTGAGATCAAATATCACTATATCAGGGATATGGTGCAGAGAGGAGCAATAAAGCTCCAGTATGTTGCGACGGATGAGTAGATAGCTGATGTGTTGACCAAGCCATTGGCCAGAGTGAAGTTTGAGTACTTCAGGGAGAAGCTTGGTGTTCTCCAGATCGAGGTTCCTTCCAAGGGGAAGTGATGAGTCCGTGAGCCCTTCTGACATGGTGAGAGGATTGGTTCATTCCATGGTCAGATGTAAGTGCAGATATGCTCTGATATGATTATGGGTTGTGTTACCACATGATCAGTGCAGAGCCATTCTGATGTGATTGAGGGATGTGTTCCCACATGATCAGATAAGTGCTGAAGGCCATTCTCTGGGAGAATGGAGGCACTTGGTCAATTACCAGGAATACTCAACCAAGAGTTGAGATCCATTCTAATATGACTGTGGGATTGGTTCCCACGTGATTAGATGTAAGTGTAGAGACATTCTGATATGGCTGTGGGATTGGCTCCCACATGATCAGATATAAGTGCAGAGCATTTCCCCAGATGATAGATGGTGTGTCCTATCATGTCGACGGATATAAGTGTAGAGCCTTTCCCCGGATGATAGATGGTGTGTCCTATCATGCTGATGGATGTAAGTGAAGAGCCTTTCTTTGGATGGTAGATGGTGTTTCCTACCATGCAAGTAGATATAAGTGTTGAGCCCTTCCTTGGATAGTTGATGGTGTGTCCTGCTATGCCAGAGGATACAAGTGCTGTGCCTTTCTATGGATAGTAGATGGTGTGTCCTACTATACCAGTAGATGTAAGTGTTGAGCCTTTCCTTGGATGATAGATGGCGTGTCCTATCATGCCAGTGGATGTGAGTGCTAGGCCTTTCTGACAAGGTGGTGGATGTGTTCCTCCCATGGTCAAATGTGAGTGTTGGGCATGCCTTTCTGACATGATTGTTGGATGTGGTCCTCCCATGGTCAGATGTAAGTGTTGGGCGGGCCATTCTGACTTAGGGTCAGATATAAGCGCTGAATAAGACCTACATGGAGGCTAGGCCTACAACTAGCATGAAAAAGGGCTGGCTCCGTAGAACTTCCTATGACGAGAAGAATCGAGAGATATCACCTGTGATGATGATCCAGTAGAGATGATCTAGATCCAGAGATGATCCAGATCCAGTGATGTTCTAGATCTAGTGATGATGACCCAGTGATAATCCAGTGATGATCCATTGATGATCCAGATCTAGTAATGAAGATGACTTGAAGATGAAGATGACTTGAAGACGAAGATAACTTGATGATGATCTAGATGATATAAAGAAGAAGACCCGTGCTGATAAAATGTGTCGAGAGAATACCTTCCTAGTTAAGAGGGAGTGTTGATGTATTTGTAACTTTGGAATGTATTCACTTGTATATTTTATGTATTGTACCCCGATGTTTATTCCAAGAAGTATCTGTAATGTAATTGAGTCATGTCATGCCCCGATGTTCCTATCGGGAGATTCAATAATGTAAACAAGTCAAGTAAAGTCATAGAGGGTAACCCTCCTTATTGATCTAGGGTTAAAGTCCCCGCAATTGTGGGGCCCTAGGGTTATTAGACTCTCCTAGAGAATTTGGCTCTAGTGAGTTATTGTCAAGTCAGGAATTAGTATAAATAGAGAGTGAGCCTCTCTATTTATCACACATTCACTCACACTCAGTTGTAGCGCATAACTGAGAGAGAAGAAGAAGCTGGGACAAGAGAGAGAGAGACTACTGATGTTAGGAGATCATCTTACTATTTTTGGGTTTTACTTTTGGCGTTGTTTCTATCTCTGAGGAAGTTGCGGGGTTTTCTCCTTTATGGTTTCCCCGAGGAAAATATTTGTGTCTTTTGTCTATTCTATTTTATTGTTGTGCTTGTTATTCTCTTAGCTAAAGATCATAAGATAATGCTAGCTTGAATGATAAAAATCTAACAAAAGAAGATGTTTTTTCTTGTTGTTTTTATCTCTATTCTGTGCATATACAACTCTTCATCATGCATTGGATTTTTCATTTCCATGAGTTGACAAAATACCTACAAGAAAACCTTAGTGTTGTTAAAGAGTTAGAAGCTTTGATTGGTGGAAGGGACACATTTTCTATATGTATTAACTGCAAAGTATATTGATATAAAGCAGAAGACAAAAAACAAATGTTAATTGATTGCGTGTTGGGAACTAAGAATGTTCCTAGAAAATAATACTGATGGAATAAATCCTTTTTTTTCATGTCCTATCTTGATAATCGTAACAAAGCAGCAATATAGAAGAACAAAATGTAGTATGAAAAAGGATATATAACAAAAAAGGTTGTTTTTTTTCCTGTACAAAGGAATGAAAACATGTGCTAAGAAATAAATGAAGAAAGTTGTTAATTCAATAAATAAACATAATAGAAAATTAGTATTGTATTCAAAAGTAATCATATAGGTTGCATCAACAATTTAGGTAAAAAATGTTAAGTGAGAGCTTGTAGAGTCGCAAGTATCAGATTGCAAAATAGAAGCGCTATAAGGGAGTTAAAAAAAGACCCTGCTATGTTGAGCTATGAAATAAGGATTTAAAATAGACAATTGAAAACATTCATTACAGACAATAAAGAATATGAGAATATCTAAGGTTGAAAAAGGTATATATTTATGTATCCTGTGAAGTTGTCGATTATGTATTTTCAAAGAATATAAGAATATATCAAGTCGAAAAAACGTATATATTTATGTATTCAGTGAAGTTGTCGATTATGTATTTTTAACCATGACAATTACAACTTTTAGGTGTGGAATTCCATAGAACATATTACTTCTAACTGAAAGAGTAAGAAGTAATTGTTTGTTGCAGATCCTTTGGACTATTTCCACAAGTCCACAATTGATGTTGATTCAGTTGAGAGAAGACATGGGTATTTTGCTGAGATGGACAAAACATTCATTACAAACAATAAAGAATATGCTTATGTATCAAGTGGAACAAACCTATATATTTATGTATCCAGTGAAGTTGTTGATTATGTATTTTCAACCATCATAATTACAACTTTTAGGCATGCAATTCCATAGAACGTCTTTGCTCTAACTGAAAGAGTAAGAAGTAATTGTTTCTTGAAGATCCTCTGGACTATTTCAACAATTGATGTTGATTCAGTTGAGAGAAGACACAGGTCTTTTGCTGAGATTCCCATGAGTTGGTTTGCATCATTATCAAAAGCTATCACACCATGAAAATATCCAGTTACATATTCCAAGTCAACCTTTAGTATGTATCAGTAGTCACATTCAGGAAACTCTCCATCACATTTACCGCAATGCCGAATGTCTCCAACTTTGTTGGCAATCTTTTTCATGCATTGTATAGCATAAACAAAAAGAGGGCATGCAAGGAAATGAAATTCATCCATGTTAACATTTGTGATGGTTGCAACAAGAGAATACCAAACATCTTTTTTAGCTGCTTGAAGAGTTTGCAGCTCATTGATGGTAATGATTTTACGAGCACCAGAACGAGAGGCACTGAATTTGCGGCTCAAAGAGGGTGATGCTGAACGAAATCCATTGTCATGAAACCGTTTTTGCAGAACTGAAGTTTGTTCAATATTTGTGTTTATAAATATAGTAGAATTGGAGATAGTGCCAACGGTTTTTCCATTAAAATCTGTAATTCGACTGCCTTTGATTTCTACCGCTGGAGGAGTAGGTAAACCGCGAAGGCTGGCAAGCTCAACTCCTTGGATTTGACAATGGTCTCCCCAAAGTGTTATGTCAATACTATAGCCTGACATGTCACGGAGTCCAATGGTCCGACTAATCGTTTCAGCGCCATCCCGTTTTCGTATTGTAGATGTAGGTGAAACTGAAATGATAATTCCAACAAGGTCAACCATGGAATTTACTAGCATAGTCTGAATCTCCTTGATAGTTTTAAATTTAAAGCAATATAAAGGTATTAAGGGGTATTCATTTAATCATGGTTGGATGGTTGAGGAGGAATCTAGAAAAATCTCATGATGGCTTGTCAAATGGTTGAAAATTGGATTGGATGCTTTGACTATGCCATTTGATACCATGTACACTATTCCTATTTGTATTTGGCCATACAAAGAGAGTGCCAATTCATTGAATGCATATATATGTATTTCATCGTGTGTAGCATTAACAAGGTCAAATCCAAATACTTTTCCAGACCTCGTTCGATGCCATATTCATGTATGTTTGTCTTGGCAGTAACTTGACCTTGAATGTTCCAAACTTTGCTAGAAGAGGAGAGTGATGTGAATGGGATAGTTGATCCAGCGAAGCCAGGGTTTTCATTTATTGAGCTAGTGTTGATTAGAATAAAGGAACTACTCTCTAAGGGAGAAGGTACAGGTAAGTGGTAAGGTGTAGGATCTCCAATAACTGTTGCATCCACTATGACAACCTCAAGTGAAAGCAATGCGATAGTCCTGTCAGATGAAGTATGTTAGAGTTCAATGGGAGAGAAAAACATTGGATGCATGAATAGTGTGAAACTGATTAAGTGAGAAAAAACAATGACAAAATTAAACATAGGTTACATTATGTACAATGTTGCATGTACATTGGGTAATTTTGATTATAGTTCCTTCTTTTAGTTGTCCATTTTCTACAAGATCACTGTATATAACTGGAACCAGTAGCTCATACTTATGAAGGGCGTCTAAGATAGATATTTGGAACCGAATAGATGAGGAGTTGAGTGAGTTCACTTGTTTTAATGAAGAGACATGTACCAACAGGAAAAGGTTGACAGCACCATGTAGCAATAGTGAAATATAATCTTCAGTTACCATAGTCTCCATATCATGATGGTTATTTTTTCCCGTGGAATGAAACGAGGCATGAAAAAAATTGCAATGTAACATAATCATGTGACCAAACTAAATAAAATGGATATATAAAAAACAAAATTATTCACATTAACATATTTCATTACTCGAGTTGTTGTTATTCATTAACATATATGATTATTCTGGTTTGTATCTATTTGAACTATAAACGTATCGAAATTTCATGAGAAAAACCAGTAGTTGTTAAGAAATAAATTAAGAATCCATAATTCGACATTTCAGAATCTGGAAATACGTGTCCTATGTTTTTCAATAAGGAACACCATATGTTCCGATTCTGGATTCCCCAATATCCAATTTGTGACATGTCAGATTCCGGAAATACTATGTTTTCCAATAAGGAACACCAATATTTCGATTTTCGATTTGCGCATTTTTTGATTTCCGACATTTCGGATTCCGAAAATTGTATGTGTTCAAATAAGGAACTAGGCATGTTTAGATTTCCAATTTCCGACATTTGGGATTTTGGAAATCTTATGTCCTATGTTTTCCATTAAGGAACACCATATGTTCCGATTTTCGATTCCCTAAGATCTGATTTGCGATATTTCTGGTCTTGGAAGTTTTGTATTTTCAAATAAAGAAATGTCGAAGTTCCTATTTCTGACTTTCGACGTATGGGTATCCGAAATCGGAAAACCTCGATTTTGAGGCTTTATTTTAACTGTTCGTATTCTTTTGGCATAACTTATTCCTTCGCTAAGTCCATCCTTATTTTAAACTTGCTCTGCGTTATGTTTAATCGCTCTGCCTCTAAATTTGGCGAAGATTTTGGCCTCTAAATTGGTACAATTTGTGGACACTGATGTTAGCCTGCATATTTGTATGTTAAGAAATAAACCCCTTTTACCTATGTCTTTTTCAATTATCCAAACTGAGTTTCATTCTGGTTATTTTTTCCCTCGGAATGAAACAGGGCATGAAAAAAAAACTGCAATGTAACATAATCATGTGACCAGACTAAAATGGATATAGAAAAAACAAAATTATTCGCATTAACATATTTAATTACTCTGGTTATTGTTATTCATTAACATAGTTCATTACTTTGGTTTGTATCTATTTGAACTATAAATGTATCGAAATTGCATGAGGAAACCAGAAGTCGTCAAGAAATAAATTAAGACTCCAGAATCCGACACTTCGGAATACGGAAATCTATGTCCTATGTTTTCAAATAAGGAACACCATATGTTCCTATTTTCGATTCCCCAATTTCCGATTTGCGACATTTCAGATTCCGTAAATACTATGTTTTCCAATAAGGAACATCAATTTTCCAATTTTCGATTCGCGGATTTTCGATTTCCAACATTTCGGATTCCAGAAATCCTATGTGTTCAAATAAGAAACTGTGCATGTTTCGATCTCCAATTTTTGACATTTCAGATTCCATAAATTCTATGTCTTATGTTTTCCATTAAGGAACACCATATGTTCCGATTTTCGATTTGCCAAGATTCGATTTGCGACATTTTGGATCTTGGAAATTTTGTATTTTCAAATAAAGAAATGTCAAAGTTCCTACTTCCGGTTTTCGATGCCCGGTAATCAGAAACCAGAAAACTTTGATTTTAAGGCTTTATTTTGACTGTTCGTATTCTTTTCGCGTAACTTATTCCTCCGCTAAGTCCATCCTTATTTTAAATTCGCTTTGCGTTATGTTTCACCACTCTGCCTCTAAATGTGGTGTACATTGTGGCCTCAAAATTGGTACAATTTGTGGAGACTGATGTTAGCATGCATATTTGTATGTTAAGAAAAGTAACCCATTTTACCTATGTATTTTTCTATTATCCAAACTTGATGCAAGCTTTAAACAAGAGTTTTTCACTGACCAGTACTGGGGAAGAATAATGAAAGACATATCAGAAAAGCTTTGTAGTGACCTTGAAACTTTAGGCTGAGTTTTTTACCTAAAACAAGTACATCATAAAACTAATACCTATCATTTTATGTGACATAACATTAGTATTACACCATTATGAAGTTGCATAACCAATACAAGTCACAACCCTTTTGCAACAGAGCAGGAGTAAGAGTCAATTAAAACACAACAAGAATGTTTCACCATCTCATAAGCAACATTTTCATTTAGCCAAAAAACTAATACCTATCATTTGATTGACAGATCATGGCACAACCAATACATGTTACAAAAATTTTGCAACAGAGCAACGACGTTTCACCATCTAATAAGCAAAATGAATGAATATTCAAAACAATTAAGAAAGAACTAAGGAATACCTGCAAATTTAACAAGCTGCAAAATCCTCCGATGGAAACTCTAAGTGTAAATGAAACGCAACAAAATCGATATAAGCAAAACAAAATCAAGCAGTAAGAAATAGTGGTTACCTAGAGGCGTGTTTATATGTGGAAAGAAAAGGCGGTGCAGAAGCAAATGTGGTAAATCAAGTATTGTAAAAAGATCTTGGAGATCATCATAAGATAAGAAAAAATCAAGATATAGCCCCATGTTTGAATCAAATGACAAATTTTCTTGCATTAATGGAGCAAGAATGCATTGATGAAGCATTAATGTGAATTAAGGGACCTGTGCAAAGTGTACTTCATCGACTGAAGCACTTGTGAAATAAAACCACGAGAAATTGACCCGAAACTAAATGCCTAAAGGCAAAAAAGCGTTGGAGAAAATGTTAGGCTAAACCCAAATAGACTGCTGAACCGAAACTCACAAAATCATGGCAAGGGCTATGCCAAATTGAGAGAAATGAACTACAATGAAGGACAATGAAAGCCTGTAAAAAAGAAAAATTTCCAGAACCAGTCGTTTAGGTGAACAGATAGGAGTGTAGTGAAAACACACAAGCCACCTATTGAAAAAACACGGTAAACACCAATTGGGAAGAAGGATCCGCAACTGAAAATCAATCCATTGAGTCCATCAATGCATTCACGCACAACACCGGTTGTATAACACAGGACACCTGTGGTCTATGGGACAGAATTTCCAGAATCGAGATTGCAGAATTAGGGACCCAACTGAAGTGCATTAAAAACAAAACAAAAAATGATCAGCATACATGCATGAAAAAAAAAGTAAGGATAATCAATCAATCATGCTCAGTAGTAGCTGTAACAGGCGGGCATTTGGTCAGCACGACAATGATGTCCTTTGAGTGGACATTTGATAGGGAAAAAGAGACAAAAGACCTGTCCGACAATGCTAGTCCATGTCGTCTTCTTCGCTATTTTTCGGATCACGGGATATAACAAACCAGAATTTTAAACATGGCGTGATGTGGAAAAAGTCGCCAATCACCAAGCAACACATGTCGAAATGTTAATGGCGAGGGAGACGAGGAGTCTTTTGAGATTGTGTCTCCATTGTGAAGATGCCTATGGCGTAAATATGATATGACAAACCTAATACAATCAATTCGATAGAGTCATTAAGAAAAACAAAATCGATCATATAAAATCAACTCAACTGAATGAAACCAACATGATTTAATTCAAATTAACTAAGGCATTATGAACAAGAAAAATAATAAACAAGTGAGAAATCCCTCATCATGAACACATTTTCAACAAGAAAATGATCATAAATCCCAAAAAATAGAGAAATCAAACTTGGTAAAACATAGGAACCATTGGCTTGAATTCATCAACAGACATCTTCATCACAAGTTCAATAATCAATGACAATAAGACACAAAATATCAATGAGATTAAGGTCGACAATACATTCATCATTCAAAACCTAAAGTAAAAGAAGAACCTATGTCAATATTAAACCATTAATCGAGAGAAGAATAATTTATGAGTAAAACTTTGGAAACATAAGATCATAATTAAAGCTAAAGATTATTAATGAGTACCATAGAAACTAGTAGGATCAAAATGCCTCTTCTTCCTATTCAAAACCAATCCAAACTTAGTAGGGGCCCCATTCAATTTTTCCCAAATAAGGAAAACTTCAATTGGAGTTATTGTATGAACAACACTACGTTTCTGATAATAAGATAAAGAAATCCCATTTAGTTGTGTTTATGAGTTCTTAAGAAATTTAGCATTGAGTCAAGCGATTATCTACTAAATTCCTTCCAGCCTTATTGTATAGAGGAAAGTCCCACACTAGACCAGCAGGTGTTGTGTGTTGTTTACTATTTTGTTTAGTTTAATTACACTTTAGATTACTGCATCGTGTCTTTTATTTTAGTGTAAGTTGTTGCTACATAATCATATTACTACATAACTATTAATAACACTTTGCCCCATAATTGTTGATGATTTACCTACTAAAGAACTGTAATTGCATCAAGGAATCTATATGCAACTAGTGTTGTGATTAATGATAAAAGCATGTTTGAATGTTCTCTACTTTCATGGTTGAGTTGATTGCTTTCTTGTAATTTTCAATTTTAGTTTATTCAAAGAAGATCTAGGTTTTTGGATAGGTTATAGAAGCATAGAAGGATTCTGAATTACACATTCTACTGAAGCATTGCATATATTTTGCATGATATCCTGCAAGCATACCAACTTCAAGTAATAATTAAATGTACTAGTATCTAGATGCCTTATTCAAATTAATAACGTATATAGTGAGCCCATTATTTTTGGTGTCATTGTCAGGGAGATGTCAAAGGGTTAAAAAGTTTCATGTTTTCTAAAATAGATAGCACATGGTTAGGGGATTTTCATCATAGGAATCATTGATAGTACACTTTGTAAGATCTCATGTGAAGTGTTTTTTCATTTCTACATATAAATACATGAATAAAACCAAAAAATCCAAGGGTGCAAAATCATGATACTGGAAGAACAACTCAAAAAACTAACACTGGGATAGGAACAATGGTGAGGGAAGGAAGATCATGAAACATATATTATCCTCATCAAAGCATTGCCTCTAATTATGGTGTTGCAGAAGTTGGTATCTCTGCTGGGGTGGTATTCTTTGCGCCTGGAACTATTCAAATAAGGGAGAACTATTCAAATAAGGGATCTAATTAGTGGGCATGAATATCTGGAACACCTTGAGAATCTAATACAAGAATATGAATACTTTACCCCTTCTAAAGAGTCAATGACCTTTAAGAAACCACATAACATGGTTGAGGAAGAAGATGGAGGCTCTAATGAGCAATCGTCTATGACTTTTGAATTTCCCATTTGAGAGTTCGATGGAATTGTTAAACGAAGAACATTCCACATGTTGCCCTGCAAACTTTTATGGTCTGTTTAATGAAGATATCGATACCTTTCTCTTTGATTTTGATGTACTTTGTTATATATGTGTGTATTTATCCGATGACCAAAAGCTTAAATTTTTCCCAACCACTCTTAAAGAAGAAACACTTTGTTGGTTCATGAGATTAGGGGTGGGGGTAGTATTCGAATGTGGGAGGAGTTGTGTTAACCATTACTAAAGAAATATCAAGACTATTTTAAAGCTAGAGACTTGTGGAAGGAAATATTTAGAATGAATCGAAAATAAGAAGAAAGTTTAGAGGATTATATGGAAATATTAAAATATAACTTACAAAGATCAAAACAACACAAATTGGATCAAGATACTCTCTTAACCATTCTTATTTGACAAATTAAGGACAAATGTATTAATGCATTAAACCTAATGGGACCAGGGGATATTTATAATTTAGCATATGATGATATTTGTGAAATATGGAGATGATACTCAAGAGGAAATGCAAGCCATGGTGATGGTCCCAAAGATAATCCTCAAGTCTTAAAATCACCAAGTGGATGAGTGACCCCAACTAAAATAAGTAATCTATTATATAATTTTAGAATTGATATTCTTAAGGAATTGAGCTCACAAATTGGCATATTGTAGGACACAAATAATCAGGAAGAAGAAGACCTCACTTTATTAATATTTTGTTCTAAATGCAAGAAAAAACACCCATTTTGGGATTGTCCATTGAACAATGTTCACATTTGCAAACAACACCATGCTATGAGAAGTCACCCTTCTTTGATAGGACTTGAGGATTTATATCAAGGAATTAACGAGGAACCCGAGCATAATTGTCTCATTGCACAAAAGTGACCTTGGCAACCTCACTTGCCAAGTATGGTACAAGACCCTTTTTAGTTTTATAATACTTTTTGGACTAGCCAGTAGATGAAATATCCTTCTCCACTCGGGTATCCTTTTAAACCATGGCCACCTCAACCAAGCCAAGATTATCAATGGCCACAGTGTTGGGGAATCTCTTATGGACCCCAACAACGAGCCCCCTCACCATTTCCGTGACAACAGTTCAAATTACCCCTAATAGCAATAACAATTGAAGTTACATATTTGCAATCCTCTACCAAGACCACAGATGCTTTCCCAACCAACCACTAACCCAAATAACAAAACAGCTCAATTCACTTACAACATTGAGTTGTCAAGCTTTCCTGCTAGTGTCCTCCACCCCGATGACCTCCTTAATATCCATCTAATGTTAGGGGAAGTCCTTAATAATTCTTCCTCTCCAATCATCACAGAGAATGATCCAAAAGAAGCACAAGATACCGTGGGAAAAGATCTTACAGAAGATCAATTTGATTCACCTAGTATACCACAAACCATCCCTATTCGGAAGCTTCAAAACAACATTAGTATGGGGTTACAAAGCTTCCTCCCTATCCATAGAGGTTAGGCATAGATAAACATATAACCTAACCTAAGTTTGTCTTCTTAGGGAACTGAGAAATGTGTGTGTAAAGATATCGTTGTTTCAAGCAATCAAGGATGTCCCAATTTATACCAAAGATGTATGAGAATTATGCCTAAAGAAACCAGGTAAGAAAAAGAAGGATCCTCGAGCGGTCAAAGTGGTTGATCAACTTATGGATGTAATGCTAGGAAAAATATTCACTTCCAAGTAAAATGATCCTCGAAGCCCTATTATTAATGTTTACATAAATAACATTTTCATTTCCAATACTTTGATTGACCTAGGGTATACCATCAATGTCATGACTAAGGAAACTATGGAGAAGGTTAAACTATTAAATTTGAGGCAAACTCCCACAATTATCCAACTTGACAACCGATCCACTATCAAAATTGAGGTTGTCTTAGAGGCCATTGTGATTTCTATTGATTCCCGAGAATATCTCACAAACTTTATGGTCTTGCAACTAAAGTCCAACTTGTGTGGTTATCCATTAATATTAGGAAGACCCTGGCAATACATGGTCAATGCCTGCATTGGTTGTAGATATGGGGACATGACAACATCCAAAGGGAATTCACCTAAATATATCACATCGTATCCACCTTCCAAACCCACTAATGACCATGAGACACCTCTTTGTGTAGGGACCAAATATAAAGATGTAGAAACTATTTCATAGATACCCACTTTGGATCAATTAGTCTTATAGAAGGAAGAGACTAAGGATGATGTTATTAATAATTTCATCATAAACTCGTACTTATTATAACAACCAACCTTCACAAGTTTTAGCTACATATTCGATCCAAACATGGAGCTCATCCCAGGAAAAACATTGAATATTAAATAGGGGTTGGATTCTCTACAGAAGGAAAAATCGTTAACCTTACCTAGGGAACATAGCAATGCATTTGCTTGGGATTACACTGACAAGAGACACATCCATCCTTATTTGTGCACTCATCACATTTATAAGAAGGACAAATCTTGACCTATTTGACAACCCTAGTGCCAAATGAACCCCACATTACGAGAAATAATGAAGGAAGAGCTACATAAAATGGTCAATGTCCATTTCATCTATTCTATTTTCGATAGTAAATGGGTATCACAATTAGTAATTGTCCCTAGGAAAAATGGGAATGGAAAATTTGTATAGATTATTGAGAACTTATTAAAGCTACCCTAAAAGAACATTTTCCATCAACCTTCTAGACGAAGTTTTGGATACTTTGGCACATGGATTCAATGGGTATATTCTGATTCAGATTGCCCCTGAGGACTGTGGTAAAACTTGTTTCATCTATCAATGGGGAACTTTTTCCTACAGAGTATCGCCTTTTGTACTTTGCAATGCACCCAATACTTTTTAAAGGGTTGTTCTTGGTAAAAAAGGCCATTAATTCTCATTGGATCCGACCTCCTATCTCATCTTTTAATTTTTTGTGACATCCAAACTGAGATAATATGATAAGAGAATCTCCAATGATCACTAAATAACTAATTTCCAAAGCAATAACTCTTTTTAATTCAAAGAACAATGCATACAGTTCGACCTGACTGTTTGTATTAGTTCCCATTCCACAAGCTTACGTTAATACTTCATTTCCTCCAAGATAAAAAAAAAACCTGCACCAACTGCTCCAAAAACCTAAACCAAAATGTTATAAGCAAAGTTAATTAAGTTTTGTTTTACAATAAAACAATAGAGTTTACTATAATTAGCCCTAATTCCATTCTCATCACACTTTTATGTTTATTTATATTTAATCTGAAAATCCCAGAGGAGACACAATTTTATGTTTACTTGTATTTAATTTGAAAATCATACAATGCACACGTGGACACTCACAAAATAAGGGTTTCATCATTGCATTGCCATCATAACACCTAAAAGTTCAGAAATTTAATAATGCCATCATACACAATAAAATAAAATCATAAAAACTAGATTTGATTTAAAAATCTTAAAAAAGTCATATTGTAAGGATCCCATAAAATAATAAGTTTCATCATAAAAATCAAAATTTAATAAATATCACGCAATTGTCTACAAAATTTTGTAATTATTATTATGAACTTTTCCAATTCCCAAAAACATAAACTTCTTATTCATCATTTAAATAGCACAATTACTTTTTGATATAAAAAAATTTAAAGAAAAAGTAAAAAACTTTGTCATTCAAGTGGATCAATATGCAACCTGATGTGGGGCATTTAATGTGTTGGTGGCAGGCTTGGAAATTCAATTTTTTTTTGTGTATGTCAATAAATTTTTAATGAGGGTTTCAAGTTTTTAGTGCCTATCATTTGACGGTTTAACCAATTTTACTGAGTGTCAATATATTTTTAATATTATATATAAATGTGAATATTTTTTTTTTATATTATATATAAATATGAGTAAAATTTACACATATATGGAAATAGAGAAATCTAGCATTTATGTGTTCTTGGATTAAAATTAAAAGCAGCCCAAGAGCTCACCCAACATAATGACCAATGATTGTTAGCTAAGTTTTAGTAGTTAACATAGGTATTAAAATTTTTGACGGGTGATCTAAATTCATAAACGTTAACATTTCAAATATATTTTTACCTGTCAATGTTGACGTGTTTATAAAAAAGTCACATGTCAAATACGTGTAAAAATGAAAAAAAACGTTGTGGAACGGTAAATTCCAGGCCTCGTTGGTGGGGTGCATTTGGATTGTGGGATGTGAGAGCATCATGTATTTAATGCATCAATGGGGTGCACCTTAAGATGTGAAGACGATGGTCTATATACACTCTACCGATGATTAAATGCTTGGCGCCCTCACATTCAACCGTCTATATATATCTTGCCAATGCATTAAATGCTCCACAATAGATATTGATCATCTCACATCTAACCATCTATTTACACCCTATCGACGCATTAAACACCCCACATTTATCTTCCCATCACCATTTACATTTTACACATACAACAACAACTCCACCATTTACATTTTACACGTGCAACAACTTCAACTCCATAAATTTAAAAAATATATCAAAACACTTGTTCATACATAGTTTAAAAGACTTAAAGAACCAATGCCAAAATACCTTTAGTGTTTGCTCACAACCCATCCCTAAACCCACTTACGCCTCCGGTTGGCCCAAAGGAGCCGTAAGGGCTTTTGCACTCACACATGTTTGTATGTCCCACGCAATCGAAGTTTATTCACAAGCTTCTTCTAAACAAAGCATTACCCCCACTCACCATGGAAAGGCTGTCCTCTCGGCGATAGCTCGACCTTTTAACACAACCTCCTTTATTCCTCAAGACACATCCACCTAATCCTTGAAGCATCGAGATTCAACACAAAACGTGAAAACGCGGACACTCTGATTTCATTCCAGAATTGTGTCAATACAATTAGGAAATTGGATTGAAAAACAGCGGGATGCGCGAAGGATGATTTCGCCAGAAGCTATGGACATTCAGAACAGAGGACTGAGAGGATCCGACAACGACCAGTTCTTTGATCTGCTCCAACCATCTTCTTCTGTAAATAGCAAGAAAAAGATAGAGGAGATCGATTTTGACATCGTTCCCAGCTATGATTTTCAGCCCATTCACCCCAAAGTTGCAGAAGACATCACCCATATTACAACACCCAAGTCATTGTATTCTTCCAAGGTAACAATCTCATCCCTTTTTAGCTCAATTCTGTAATTGCTTATATTGATTTTCGGTGGGTATGTGAATTACTGGATGATCGATATGTATTATGGAGATTAGATCAGGATGGTTATGATAAGGTCAACAAATTGCTAGACTGTAAATCCTGGTTTTGCTTTGAGGGTTCCAATTCAGAGTCATTTGACACAACTTGGTCTTCCTGCTCTGTGGAAATTGAGGACCAATTTCGCATTTATTAGAGATTTATGTACCAGAAATGTCAAACTCGAGGTTGCCTGCATATTTAATTATAAATTGACTTATAAGGTGTAGACCTGGCTTAGGGTTAAATATAACTCCGTGTCTATAAGTACGCACGTTCTGACTGTCGCTTGGGAGGTCTGCACTAGCTACTTATGAATTTTCAATCTTCGTGTTCTATCCGTATTATTGATTTAACCAATAAATTTGAGCCATTGAAGTGCAGTCTGCCAAGAAGTTTGATGGGGGTAAAATTACGTTTGATTAGATTGAACTGAATTAGCCCATTCGTATCACAACTCATGACACGCTTTAATATAATTGCAATTTGCAAGGGCTTATTTATTTTCTCAGAAAATATTGAACCCATTTCACTTATTGTGTTAGCTAGTTAAAACTGATCCCACATTAAATATATACTCCAAGACCTACTTTTCTGTATTCATAGGAACACGATATGTTCTGTGAAAGTATGATGTTAAGAGAGGATTGCAGTAAAGATGCTATTTTTTTTTCACAGCAAGGGGTAGATTTTATATTAGAAAAAGCAGCAGCTAAACCAGACAGCATTGTAAACGAAATTTAGAGAGTTGGGCAGCAGCCTGCTGACAACATGGCCTAGTCTATCCTTTGGAATTATCCTAAACTCGACTGTCCTATTCCAGCCTTTGAAGGATGGTAGGTATACTATTGTACATATTGAAATAACAACAAAACAACTCGACCAAACATAACAGATAGAGAAAGAGAACTAGAAAATATGCACTTGGGGGATTCAACTTTCAGGCCCACCCGAGTCTCCGGAGTTAGATCCTCAGAGCATGCTTCCACTTCAGATTGGGCTACAGGGCTGACTCCACCTGCAGTGTTCACTAGTTCCTGTTTTGTCGTGCCCAGAATGGCCAGAGAGACATGTCCTCAGAAGTTGTGGATTCCAAAGGAGACAAGATGACCTCCAGGGGAAGGGAATCTTTAAACCAAAGATTTCAGACAAACCAACTGTGATACTGGCTACATATATTTAATCTGGTAAATTTGCATAAATGCTGTTGCCTCTTTCTCCATTTCCATGAGTTCCAGAAGCCGAGTTGCTGTTTCCACTGCAGTCTATTTTGTTTTCTGCCTTGAGTTTCTATCACATTCTTCTTGCTAGTGATTCCACCAGATGGTGGACTTCACAATGCTACACTGCACTTCAGGCACCTGACGTTTGCATCTTTTAACCCCTCATTGAACCTTTTTTAGTCTTGCAAAGGCCACAACACTTATGTTTGCAATAGCAATGGGCCACTGTTGCTATAAAAGTATGCAGAGCTTCCCTAGCTGAAGACTGAAGCAGAAATTCAGAATCTGTCTCTGAACAAAATGCTCAAGCCCAACATTCCTGTGTTGCTTTCCTCAATCTGCATACCAGGTTCAGAGGGGTCGATGATGACTTCATCTCGAGACAGAACACCTGAACCCGTGTCCAAGCATTTCTGTGATTCTTTTCTCAAGCAGCATAGCGAGAGTCCAGATGGTGGAAATGATATGGGACCAGAACAGCATTATAATAAATCCACATTTAAACTTCAAGACATCCATTGTACTGCTCATAAGCACACATGCTGGAAGGGAGATAGTGTGGGGTAAAGAAAGATAAAGTAGCCTTAACTCCCTGTCTCTTTGTGCCTGCATGATGGGACAACTGTTGGAGTATGACACAATTATCATAATGAATGACCAAATCAAGGTAGGGACATGAAGTATAGAGCCCCTCAATTACCTTATTATACTTTCGTTTGTCCTAGTGCCTAGGTTGGCCTGAGCATCGGCCTCCTCATTTTGTTTTTGCAAGACAAGAAGGAAGTCAAGATTGGTAATGTCTGGGACCAATGTGATGATCCACTAGGTGAGTCTGGAAAGTCTGATGTTTTGAAGAGGGAAGTATGGAGCCCCTCAATTACCTTATTATACTTTCATTTGTCCTAGTGCCTAGGTTGGCCTGAGCATTGGCCTCCTCATTTTGTTTTTGCAAGACAAGAAGGAAGTCAAGATTGGTAATGTCTGGGACCAATGTAATGATCCACTGGGCGAGTCTGGAAAGTCTGAAGTTTTGAAGAGGAGTTTGATGTAACAGTGACCTTAGTATAACCAAGAAGTCCTCGACCACTGTTGCTTGGCGAACTCCTTTCTCCCTTAGTGTAACTAGGCCTTGATAAACTGGTATCACTTCCGCCTTGTTATTGGTTGCATTTCCCAGCTCTGATGCATACTCTAATTCCTTTTTTCCTTTGGGGTCATAGATGAGGCCCCCCACCCCTCCCCACCATACCTGCTGACCTGTTATTATTTTAGTTACAGGTGCACAATTCTTTCATTTCTTTTACTATAATGTTGGAACTATATGCATGATAGTTTTCTTGTTGTCTTCAAGGCATCCCCTTGCATCCACTTCCTTTAACTCTAAAAGTTAGAATAAGTAGATGCATTTTGTTTTCAAACAATTAATAACAGGTTTCAACGTTCACGTTTACTGTGTACTTACAATTGTACATGGAACCTTAGCAACCTGTTAGCAGAGCTTTTTCCCCCACTGTTAGCACTTTTCCCATGGTCGGGATTCTGATTACAATTGCCTTAACAATTTTCTAGTCTAATTTTTGCCAGCATCTTCTGGAAAATCAAGAATTTGAACATGTTAAAAAGTCTGCAGGTAAGTGCAAATGGAATTTGTGCTTGCGATCTCTTGGCATCTGAAAATTTTTAATTACTTCAAGTACGGATGCTAGTCATTTTATGCACTTATGATTTTGCTCATATCTACTTTTTCAAAATTACTGTTGTCAATCTATTGTCAACTTCTTGAGACATATAATATCTTGTACTCCTGGAGAAATAAAGGTATTTCAATTTGCAATAAGAAAGTACCCAATTACCTGGGACCTAGACAAAATTTGAATATTGTACTTAGCTTACTTTCAGATTTACTTAAAGCCAACTTCCTTTTTGATTTATAGTTGATTTCATTATTGGTGATGATCTGTAAATTGCCTTGGATATTGAATATTCCAATGGTCAGATCACCTAAACAGATCTAAACTTAAAATGACTAGTGATCCTATGCTCGACTGTGTAAATTATATTTTTGTACTTTTAGCACTTAAGCAGAAATAAAAACACACCATGTGGATTTTTTAACTACCGTGACATTTGAAAGAGACTACAATAGCAAGATAAACAAAATGGAACCCAAATATTTACCCTGGAAACCCATACGAGAAAACGAGCATTCAATGAAGGATTATGCCTGCCATCTTCTTATATTATGGAGATTATAATACGGTTTACAAAGCTTTTCAAACTTATTGTGAAGCTATGAGGCACTACAGTCTTTTACAGCCATCTACAATATGCTTCTGTCTCTTTGCATTGAAAGCATCTCCTTAACACTCTTGCTCATTCCAAGGAACAATAGGTGGCTAGGGAAGAAGTAAACACTTTTCTGCCATTTAACTAGGTTTTTGGCAGCTAGAATTTCAATTAGGGTTAGATTTAGGGTTTAAAGTTCTCCTGGAACCTTCATGATGCTTCTAGAAGTCTCTAGTGGATTCCCACTTGTATTAACATTCCATATTTGGATTATGGTGTGCTTGTTGAATTTTTAGCATTAGCATAAACTTTTAAAATTTGCAGATAAACATAAATAGATCAGTAGTGCAGTAAAAAACACATTCATCACATCAGCACACATGGACACAATATTTTTCTCTGGGGAAACCTTCAAAGGACAAAAACCCCAAATGCATTAATAGCTCATCTCGTAAATGAGATGGCTTAAGAAATTCTTCAAAAAGGTCCTCAAATTTTAGATCTGGAATTTACCACTGAAAAACTAAATTTATCAGTAAAAAACTCAGATTGATAATTTAGTCATAATTTCAAGAATTTTACAAAAATTACCTAGTTAGGGTTTTAAGCCAAAAATTCTCTTCCTGAAAAATAATATCAGGCTGCCCAAAAATGGTGCTTGATAGTCTGCCCGGAAAAACCTTCTGCCTGCTGCCCACTGTCCGACTGTACAGCCTTGCCGCTATCCGAAAGCTGGAAAAACTGCTCGGATCTAGGAGCTGCTGCCCAAATCTGAAAGAGGCTGCCTGGATTTGGAAAATTTCCCAAGTGGAGAAACCCTAGCTGAGGGTTTGCTGAAAAATGGATGCCCTATCTGAGGCAAAAGGATGATCTTCTCTAGCAAAAAATATCTCCACCCGTGAGAGCAAAAACTTGTGTATATAAATGATAAGACTTGATCTTCTTTTATAGCCTTTGTTTACTTGTAGGTGGACAAGATTAAGAAAGATAAAAATTCTAATATTTTTATTCTTTTCCTATTTTCACTCTCACTTTTATATTTTTTTTTCTGACTTTTATAAGAAGTCCTTATTTAATTTTGTTTTCCACCTGTGGTCCTTTTAGATGGACAAGTTTAGGAAAGATAATAAAAATAATATTTTTATTCTTTTCCTAATTTCACTTTCACTTTTACCAAAAAGGTACTTTTATTTTTTTCCTTTGACTTTTATAAGAAGTCCTTATTTAATTTTGTCTTCCACCTTGTTAGGATATTTAGACACTTAGGAGTTAGATAAGATCAACTTGTGTAATATATCCGTTAGGTAAAGTGTGTTTCTTTAGTATGCATTAGTATGCATTTGTAAATATTCTAATCCGACGGTCACGATATGTTCTAGACATAAAGTGATCCGACGGTTCAACTTCTCTTAGATCATACCTACCAATGATCCGTGGCTTAACACTCGATTGGTCCATGATCTCTATTTAAAGAGCATGGAGGGTCCTTGGCTAGTTGATCGATTATGAGAAGCTCATATGTAACTTTCTTTCTTTTGCATAATAAATTGCTCCAAGTAGCTATTTGGCTGGGGCCGTGGACTGTTTTCCTCTCGAGGGTTTTAACCACATGACAAACATCGGTGTGTTGATCTGTGATCTATTTGTGTGAAACGGTTGCTCAAGGTGTTCGGTCTTTTGGGAGTACCTTGTGTACCTGAACACACCTGTGGTCTTTTTCCTGTGGTACAAAAAGTCTTTATTTCTTTTGACTTTTGACTTTGGCCTTTTACCAAGTGCCCATGTGGTCATTACCTGTGGTACTTTTTTATTTCAAAAGTACATCATCATAAACCAAGAGAGTTATTAATGCTTTTATCTCACACATTGTGTGACACCTAGATCTGGTACTAGGGTAACTTAACCAAGGGTAGCTAATCCTTGGAGAAGCACACCAAGCCCATAGATCAAGGGTCAAAGTGCCACACACATGCCCAGACCCAGTCTAGGGCTTACAGTGTCTTCATTCTCCTAGAGAATGGCTACTCAGAACTAAGCTGAGTCTACCAGTCTCATACTGGTCTACATTGTGGTCCCGGACCAGATGTCTACTCAACACTAGGCTGAGTCTACCTAGGGCAGATCTGGGTCTATATCATGGTCCCAGACCATATATCTACCATTCAGCAGAATGGTCACTCAACATTGGGTTGAGTCTTCAGCGTGGTCCTGTACCAGGTGGGCTCATTCTTCGAAGAGAAGGGCTCTCGATGCTGCTCAGAAAAATCAACAGTGCTGAAATCACCACTTGGACATTTGGGGAATATTTGTATTGTTACCTTGCCTGGTTGTGTACCCTTAAATCCCACCTGCAGTTCTTGTTGACCCTTTTGGGTCATTCTGATAATCTTTTCAAAATTCTGTCCTATGTTAATTCCCCTTGTGCATCTAGTGCCAAATCTTCAATGGAAGGTATGGCTTGGCTCTCTTCGTCCTCGTTGAACATGGATGGCGTGTGGAGCTTCAGGTTCTCTACATTCACTATTGAGTAAATGGACATTTAATTTGGAAAGATTGAGTCTGTAAGATTTGTTGCCTTCCTTCTCTAATATTTTCAAAGGCCCATATCTCAGGGATTTGATTTATCTTTCCTGGTTATTGTAACCCTTCCTTATTAAGGTGTAACCAAGTTACCAAACTGACTCCTACTTGGAAAGTCTTTCCAACATGTGTTTATTATGTTTGGTCTTGTATTTCTTCAATGACTTATTTAGTTTATCTCATACTTCGGGTGGAGATGGATCACCGGATTTATTGATTTGAGAGGATCTGCCAGGTTTGACACATTCTTGTTAAATTAGCAACAACAACGAAGGTCTTCCTGCATGCAAGTGTCCTTGCATGCAAAAGATTTAAATCGGGAAACCAATTGTATTTAATTATTTTTCCTAAGTTTACTTTGGAAAATAATTAAAGTGATCTAATTATTTATTAACTTTAAGTGAAAGTGAAATTAGGGTTTTCGCTTTACCTAAAGTTATAAAAGAAAGGTCAATTGGTTGAGAGGACACACACACACTTGTATTTTGATAGAGACAGGATTCAGACAGGGAGAGAAAGTCAGATAGAGGATTTCGTTGGTAAGATGGAGGAGCGAGAGAATAGGATCACTGAGCTACACGGATCGATAGGCAGCAGCTACAGAGGAAGGCCATACAGTTCATACGGGTTATGTACACCTGATGTACAGATCGTACAAATTCCGCACAATAGCAGTACAACCGTACGGATCCGCACGTGTGGAAGGCTGTACACTTGGTTGTACAGTCACGCAGAGGGGCTGGAGGCTTAGCTGGGATTTTGCCCAGTGATTTTGTCGGGTACTGCTTCATCACTAGGTTTGGGTGATTAGCAGTGATTGTAAAAGTTCCATATTTTCTCATAATAAAATCTATATCTGACTGCTATACCGGTTTCCCATTTTGGGTTTCCATACCCAAAATAATAGTGTCTATATTGTGATTTATTCCTCAGTTACTTACATTTTGCTGCATACTTGTAAAAGATATTCATGTGTGGTTACCGGTAGATCTTTGAATACACTGTTTAGCCCTAGTTGAATATCAAAGGAAAATTTACATGGTATCAGAGCTTTGGTGAGTTGAAGTTGAGAGATTTGCAGCAGCACTGATAGATTGAGGGCAGATCTATTTGAAGACACAAACCTTGATTGCAGATCTAGGGTTTGACAGGTACACTTCAGGATGGCCGTGTACTTGAGAGTTGAGGATAGACTCTAGGGTGCTCAGAACTTTCCTACATGGAAAGAAAGGATCACAAGGATCTTGGACGTCAGTGATGCAGAGGAGCACATTGACTCCACAAAGGTTGCACCCACAGATCCGACAGATTCAGCAGCATGGAAGAAGATTGATTTCAGGCCATGTTGATCATCTTGGATGGGGTGAAGGACCACTTAGTCCCTCACCTTTCCGTGAAGAAGACTTGAGAGTTGAGGATAGACTCTAGGGTGCTCAAAACTTTCCTACATGGAAAGAAAGGATCACAAGGATCCTGGACGTCAGTGATGCAGAGGAGCACATTGACTCCACAAAGGTTGCACCCACAGATCCGACAGATTTAGCAGCATGGAAGACGATTGATTCCAGAGCCATGTTGATCATCTTGGATGGGGTGAAGGACCACTTAGTCCCTCACCTTTCCGGGAAGAAGACTGCATTAGAAGTGTGGAAGGCTTTGGAAAGCATGTACCAGAGCAAGAACGATAATCAGAAGATGGTGTTGCAAGAGAGGATGTGCAACACCAAGATGGCCAAGGGAGAAGGAGTGGTTCTTTATCTCACAAGGCTCACACAGATCAGGGATGAGTTTGGAGCTGTTGGCTCTAAGACTGAGGATGAGCAGCTAGTTCGAATAGCCCTCAATGGCTTCTCTAAGCCATGGGACACCTTTCTCAAAGGTGTTGTGGCTAGGGAGAAGCTCCTTGATTGGCAGAGACTATGGGATGACTTTGTGCAGGAGGAGACCCGCATGGGTCAAGGATCAGGCTCATCTAGCAGTGCTCCACAAATTGTTGATGAGGAGGCTCTAGCCCTGATAGGGAAGAGCAAAGGTAAGGCAAAGAGGAAGCAGGATGGCAAGAAGAAACTTGACGGTTCAAAGGTCAAGTGTTTTATCTGCCACAAGTAGGGACACTTTGCCTCCCAGCGCCCAAACATGAAGAAGAAGAGTAACACTCAGATGGCTAGATCTGCAGAGGTAGAGGATTTCAGCAAGAACTTCGATGAGGAGTTCTGCTTGATAGCTTGCATGGCAAGCACCACAGGGAGCAGTATATGGTACATCGACAGTGGAGCATCTAGTCACATGACTGGACAGAAAAGATTCTTCAAAGACCTGAGGAGGGTGGAAACAGTGTTATCGGAACCGGATCGAAATCGGCAAAACCGGCTGGTTTGACCTGTTTACAGGGTTGGCCAGTCCGGTTAGCAAAAAAATATCATAAAATCGGATTTTTTTCCAAACCGGGTATGGAACCGGCCGGTCTAGACTGGGGACCCACGAAACTCAATTTAAAAAAAAAAAACCAGAAAATAAAGCTTTACTGATGTACTTTGGAGCCTCTTTGTTAATGTACATTGGTTCAGAACCTCAGAGATGTATTGCATAGGTGCTATTTTGGATATTTGCACCCATATTTGCTATATATATGAGAAACTTTGCATATTTCTATATCAATGGTTTGGATTCATATGTATGCACATGAATATATATGTTTTTTACAAAATATGAATATTTTATGGATTTTTTAGTCAGCCGGTTTTTTGCCAGTTCCGGTCTGGTTTCCAGTCCGATTCACATTTTGGGCTTCACTGGTTCGATAACCAGTCCGGTTCTGATAACATTGGGTGGAACAGGGATCCACGTTGAGCTGGGTGATGATGCACGATATTAGGCGCAGAGAGTTGGCACTGTTTCATTTGAGACGGAGTCTGGCAAACCCCTCAGTTTTGCTGATGTGTTTTATGTTCCAGGACTGACCAAGAACCTTATATCAGTCTCCACTCTGGAGGACAAGGGATATCAGGTGAAGTTCTGTGACCATAGAGTATATATCAAGCCCAAGGGGTCAGATAGGAGCTTGGATCGGGTGATTGGCAGGAGGAGCGAGAAAGTGTATAGACTACACTTTGAGCCTGCAAAGGCTCTAGTCAGCAACAACAACAATAGTTAGGGTGAGTTATGCAATAGGAGGATGGCACACTCACACCATGGAGCACTGAGGCACTTGAGACAGGTTGTCATTGGAGTTCCTCAGGTACAGGAAGAGAAGCATAACCACTGCAAGGGTTGTGCTTTGGGGAAGAACACCAGGAAGCCTTTCCCACAGAGTGAGCACAAGTCTAAGGAGCCCTTGGACTTGGTGCATTCGGATGTATGCGGACCTATGAGTGTCCATTCTTTCAGTGGTTACAATTACTGTGTAACCTTCATTGATGACTATTCCAGGAAAACCTGGATTTATTTCCTGAGGGCCAAGTCAAAGGTCTTTGAGAGGTTCTGAGAGTTCAAGACTCTCGTGGAGAACCAAACATGAAAGAAGATTCAGGTGTTGAGGATAGACAACGGGGGTGAGTACACCTCTAATGAGTTCATGGAGAATTGTTCGACAGAGGGGATCAAGAAGGAGTTGCAGAGTGGAAGAACAGGACTATGGTAGGAGCAGCCAAGGCCATGCTATTTGATTAGGGATTACCACTATTCCTTTGGGTGGAGGCATACAGGAGTGCAATGTACATTTAGAACATGTGCCCCCACACAACTTTGGGGAGGAAGACACCAGAGCAGGTCTTCACAGGCACTTGACCAGATGTGAGTCACATTTGCATATTTGGCAGTGTCTGCTATTGTCATGTTCATGCTGACACTAAGAAGAAGCTGGACACTTCTAGAGATAAGGGGTTACTTGTTGGTTATAACAAGACTTCGAAGGCATACAAAGTTTACATTCCTACTCGCAAGAGGATCATTGTGAGCAGGGATGTCCCATTCGATGAGGACAGGGCCTTGCGGAGATCTATGGACTTACCAGCAGAGCAACAACCAGCATAGGACACAGGGATCAAGTTGGAGGAGCCAGATGTACAGGTATAGGTACAAGCACAAGGCACAGGCTTTGGTAGTCAGAGGGAGTCAGGTGGACAAGATCCTCCTATCTTTGATGGGGAGGATGAGTTGCAGCAAGAGATAGACATCCAACAGCCACAACAGGAACACACTAGCCACGAAGACACTAGGAAGTGGTATAAGTCCACAATATAGGATTCCGGGCAGCTGCATCTTCCACAGAGATCTTTTAGATGGAGTGTATCACTAGAGAGACTTAGTTATATGGCATTGATGACAGAGTTGATTAAATATGGACCTTCTAGTTTTGAGAAGGCTGCACAACATGACGTGTGGCGGGAGGCCATGGTTGAGGACTATGACTCAATCATGAAGAACAAAGTATGGGAGGTTGTGTCAAGACCTGAAGGCAAGAAGGTGGTAAGATCCAGGTGGATCTACAAGGTGAAGCATGCAACAGATGAAAGCGTGGAGAAGTACAAGGCATGCTCCGTGGCTAAGGGGTTTTCACAGAAGGAGGATATTGACCATGAGGAGACCTTTGCCCCTATAGCCAGGGATTCTTCTATTTGAACCATTATCTCTTTAGCAGTAGAGATGGGTTCTTGAGTCCTTCAGATGGACATCAAGACTGCCTTCCTCAACAGAGTGGTAGAGGAGGTATATATTGAGCAGCCAGAGGGGTTTGATGTGGAGAATAGGGAGACACATGTATGCAGACTGCATCGAACTCTTTATGGGCTCAAGGAGGCACCTCGAGCATGGTACTCAAGCATCGACAACTATCTACGGGAGATGGGATTTCAGCGGAGTGAGGCTGACCACAACCTGTACTTCTTGATAGGTGAGGTGCCTCTCATACTGGTCCTATATGTGGATGATCTTTTTTTGACAGGAGATGAGAGGCTGATTGGAGACTGCAAGTCCAACCTTGCAGTGGAGTTTGAGATGAAAGACCTTGGGTTGATGCACTACTTTCTAGGCTTGGAGGTTTGGCAGAGAGATGGATGCTTCTTCATTGGACAAGGAAAGTATGCAGTAGAGATCTTGAAGAGATTCAAGATGGAGGACTGCAAGACTATGGCCATACCTCTAGTTTCCAACTAGAGGAAGATTGATGCATCAGGGTCGGAACGGATTTGATCCTATTTTGTATTGTCAGCTTATCGAATCGCTTATGTATTTGGTCAACACTCGACCAGACATTAGCTTTGTAGTCAACTCTTTGAGTTAGTTCACGGTGGACCCTCGGAGAGTGCATTGGACGGCTGCAAAGCACATACTTTGCTACATCAGAGGTACACTAGAGTATGGACTGGTTTATGAGCGTAGGGGGAGTGTACAATTAGCAGGTTTCACAGATGCTGATTAAGTAGGATGTGTAGAGGACAGGAAGAGTACTTCAGGTTGCTGTTTCAGCATTGGATCATCAGGGGTTGTCTCTTGGTTCAACAAGAAGCAAAATTTAGTTTCATTGAGCTCAATAGAGGCAGAGTACATGGCAGCCATCATGGCTACTTGTGAGGGTATGTGGCTGAGAAAGTTACTCTCAAGATTGTTTGATTGTGAGCTAGAGGCTACAGTAGTTCACTGTGACAATCATAGTGGTATCTGGCTATCTGAGAATCCAGTGTTCCATGATCGGAGCAAACACATAGACATCAGGTACCACTTCTTGAGAGATTGTGTTCAGAGAGGAACCATTTGGTTGGAGTACATACAAACAGATGAGTAGGTGGCACACATTTTCACCAAGGCACCTTGTAGACACAATTTTGTGATGTTTAGGGATAAGTTGGGGTTGCTATTGAATCCCTTCCTTGTTGAGAGGTAGTGTTAAATTAACAACAACAACGAAGGTCTTCCTGCATGCAAGTGTCCTTGCATGTAGAAGATTTAATCAAGAAGCCAGTTGTATTTAATTATTTTCCTAAGTCTACTCTGGAAAATAATTAAAGTGATCTAATTATTTGTTAACTTTAAGTGAAAGTGAAATTAGGGTTTTCGCTTCACCTAAAGTTATAAAAGAAAGGTTAATTGGTTGAGAGGGCACACACACTTGTATTTCGATAGAGACGGGATACAAACAGGGAGAGAAAGTCAGATAGAGGATTTAGCTGGGAAGATGGAGGAGCGAGAGAACAAGATCACCGAGCTACTAGGTAGGATAGAGGCTGCACAGATCGATAGGCAACAACTGTAGAGGAAGGCCGTACAGGCCGTATGGATTTCGTATAGCCGTCGTACATACCGTACTGTAGCTGTACAACTGTTCAACCATATAGATCTACACATGTGGGAGGTCTTACACTTGGTCGTAGAGTCACGCAGAGGGGCTAGAGGTTTAGCTGGGGTTTTGCATAGTGATTTTGCCGGGTGCTGCTTCATTATTAGGTTTGGGTGATTAGCAGTGATTGTAAAAGCTCCATATTTTCTCATAATAAAATCTATATTTGACTGCTGCACCAGCTTTCCCATCTTGGGGTTTTTTCGGGGGTTTCCATACCCAAAATAATAGTGCCTATATTGTGATGTGATGTTGTAATTTATTTCTCAGTTCCTTATATTCCGCTGCATATGTGTAAAAGATATTCATGTGTGGTTATCGGTTTATCTTTGAATACACTGTTTATCCCTAATTGAATATTAAAGGAAAATTTACAATTCTAGAGGTTGAAACCGAGGAGCACTTCATTTTTTTTGCCCTATTTACTACAAGATCCGAGTGTGGTTCCACTGATTTTTTTTGAGCTTCTTGTTAGGGAGCTTTAGACTTTGGCAAGTTTCTTTAGGTACTTTGACTAGAGATGTCTGGCCTTATATTTGTAGGAGGCCCTTTGGCTTTGCTCCCTCATCCTCCAACCACATCCACATCTTGGACTAGCTTCCACCCAATGGATCACTTCCTTTTCCATAGTGCTTCCATCTACTATGGGCACCAAAAGGCATACAATTAACGATCTAGTTTTTGACCCCATATCTCTTTGGATAGGGAGGGCTGCCTCCACCTTTGCAAGATCCTAGCGACATTGCCATCCCTGGCCCCATTCCAGCAATTAGCTGATATCATCCAGGTCATAGTGACGACCCCCCTCCTCTAGGCAGTAACACATTACATAGTCCAACTCCTCTTCTAATTCTTGTTAAAGTTTAGGGTTTTTGAACAAAAAAAAATTGTACTTGAATGCAAGTTTAAGCTACAATAATAAAATCAAAATTTACAGAACATAGTATTAAAATTAGTTAAACTAATCAACAAAATAAATCAGATTTGATAAATAAATTAGGGTAGAGAAACTTCCTTATACTCAGAGTTACTTTCATACCAGACTTTGCCTCTAGGAGGCAAGTCAATAAAATGGAACACATATGGCCCTTACCTGAGGGCGTGGACATACCTGAGAGAGAGAGAGACAAGTGTCGAGGAATAAGGTTGGTCAAATTATAGTATAAGGTAAAACAGATTACTGAGATTACAATATATCCAAAATCAACCCCAAGAATTTAACCAAGACAGTCAACAAGTGCCTAGTAGTGAAGGGCAGCCACAAAACCCTCACAATAGTGAATGTCAGTCTCACACAAGGCTACACTAGTGGACAACAACCACCAGGAGGCAAGCGGTACCCTCAAACAGTCCACACAAGTAGTAGCAACCTCCACACAGGCAGTGGTACCCTAAACACAGTCTACAACAGTAGTGACAGCCTCAATGGTAGAAACACCCTCAAACCATCCCATACTTGAAAATTTTATAACCCAACCCGGTTTCAGTTTTAGTTCACTGCATATGGTTTAATGCCCAAATCCCATCATGCATGTTCCTATAAAAATTAAAATTTTGACTGTAAACTTGAAACACGAGATATTTTTCAACTTTTTCAACTCAGAAATTTTAATGACAGCCCTACTCTTTTTACTTAGAAAAATATTTCAGTCAATGCACATTAAAATTTAAGACTCAGAATTTTGACCAAAATGGTTCAGTAAAAGCCTTGAAGGGAAAACCTGTTCTTCGGAGAGGTTTTTATTTTCAGGCAAATTTTACAAATTTAAAACAGCAGTACTTATCTCAGCATTTCATCCTTGAAATGCGTGCCAAACAATCACTATACGCCCTGCAGGAATTCCCACAATTTATCACCTCGAAATCTGTGCCCACTGACAGTAGTACGACCCACACGTGTGGCCTTGTTTTCTGTGCATTTGCTGCCTCGAAATTCATGTTGTACGACTGCTGTACTTTCCTCAAAATTTGTGCCCTCTTGCCTCGATTTTTGTGCTGCTGTACGGATTCGTACTGTACGGATTGCTCGATTTCTTTGTAATAAATGCAGCTGTATGTCTGCCTTGGAATTTGTGCCTTTTGCTGGTTTTCTTCTCTTGAAAAATGTGCCCTTCTTTGATCTTTTCCTCAGAATTTGTGCAAGACTTTCTCACTCTCACTTCTCTCTTCTCTCTCCTCTCCAAAAATTCACTCTTTGGAATGTGAACAATGAATTAGGTTGAGCCTCTCCCTAGCCTTTTGGTTTAAGTAACTTACATCTCCAAATCAATGACTTAGATTAAAAGCCAACTAAATGAGACCTAGGGATCATGTTAAATCTCACTTTCTCATTAAAAATCACTTTTAAATATTAAATGAGAATTTAATATTCACCCACCTTTTAATTCTCATAAAGTCACTTTTAAAATAATTAATGACTCAAGCTCACTTTAAAAGTCAGTGTAATAAAAAAAGTCATTCACACTTTTAAATAAGCTATGGACCACATTTAAAGTGTCATTGTCCATCCCAAGGCACAAATGAATGGACAAACACTTCCTAGGAAAAATTTCAACAATACTAGTAGTGACAGCCTCAACACAGGTGGCAACACCCTCAACATGATAAATGGAAACCACAGAACACCCCACACAGTTAGCGGCCCTCACAAACTAGTCCAAAACCAGTCCAACCAGGTGGTGGCCTAGTCCAAAAACAGTGCAAGCAGGTAGCGACCCACACAAATAGTCCAAAGATAGCCCAACCAGGTAGCGTCCTAGTCCAAAAACAGTTCAAGCACATAACGACCGACACAAACAGTCCAAAGAATAGTCCAACCAGGAAGCGACGCTCCAAAACAGTCCACAAACAGTGCACATAGGTAGCATCTCTCTCAAAACAAGAAACAACATCCCAAGTATAAGCAGCAGCACCAAAAAACATAGTCAAACAGGCAGTGGTACCTTACATAGTCCAAACACAATCCACCACTCACATGTGTGGGATATGGGAGGTGAGAATAGTAGTTAGAACCCTCAAAACAAGCAACACCGAGGAACATGAGAATGTTATAGCTAGAAGAGCATCAAACCCTAAGATGTCACCAAAATAAGTGTGCTGCAAACCCTAGAACAGTCACATAAAAAATTAGAGCTAAGTTGCCTCTTCAAGATGATTCATAATGAAAGGTTACCCTAGCTTTTATAGTCTCTCAACGACCCCTAGATGGTACCTTCTAGTTGGTCATTGAGGTTTGGCTTTCCCAAACAAGATCAAGATGTTATCTTTTTTAGGAGGTTCCATATATAAAATATAATTCAATGTTAAGACGTGTTAGGAGAAGGTACCAAGAACAAGACCAAGGGTTAAGTTACCACACTCAAAGGGGGGTGCTAGAACATAGGGCCAACATGGGAGGGGTCAACACAAGACCGAGCCAATGTAAGGATAACCACGAGTCAAGGTGGGTAAACAACCCTTCAACAAAAGAGGTGTAACAACCAGGTGGGAAAACAACCCTTCTAACCACAGGGAAGGGAAAACAAGCTTTTATCTGTCTCTCTCTCAATGTATGTGGCCCATAATTGTTCCATACAATAAATGGAAGTTTATCATCACCATATAAGGAAGGTTCACACTAGATTATGTGATCCTTTGGTGCTCTTGACTGCTCCTAAGGTCAATGCTAGTGACTCCATTAAGGGGTGGCCCTGTGATAAAACAACCTAGCTCAACCATCTCGAAGACCTAGGAAAGGAGGGTATCACACATCATCATCTTGGTTAATTGACCAAGATCCTCCATTCTTAAAGAATGGCTCTAAGACCTAGTCTAAGCTTTAGTTTCAGACTGAATCATGTTGATAAACCCCCTGGTCCCTGACCAAGTCCTCCATTCTCTTGGAGAATGGTCCTCAACCCTAGGTTGAGCTTTAGTCCCAGACTGAATATTGATCAACCCCTTGGTCCCTGACTAGGAATACACCTATTAGACCTGCTTAGTCCTTGGCCAAGAATATGTCTGGTCCCAAACCATGATGTTTCTGTCTCTGCCTGCAAGATTTGCTTGGTCCTCATGACCAAGAAATTGTTTGGTCCTTGACCAAAATGTTCTAGAGACAGATAGGGGCCCTAGCCACATGCCAGGGACTTTGCCATGGCTTCGATCTGCTTGGTTTTGGACCAAGAACCCCAGTAGACTTTTGGGGGCCCTAGATACCTACTCGAGACTTACATTGCCCCGTTAACTAACCAAGAACCCTAGTTAACTGACTAGGGTGCCATCCTCCCAAAGAATGGCTGTCGCAGTTGCACTATCTTTAACAGTTCTTTCTCATATATACTTCTATTTTGAGATTACTCCATTCTATCTTAGATGTTAGGAGAGATGGTTCCAACAGACCATGATAGGCTTGTACCATTTGTGTCATAGATCCTAGATCCATTCTTTTTGTACATCTCTCTCCCATATCAGTTCCATTATATTTTTAGTGACCTTCTTGTTAGGGAGTGTTGCCGCCTTTCACACACCTGGGGGTTAAGCGCAACAGAAATCTTCAAGCTGCTAGGTGTGTCCTTGGGGGCAAGTCTCGAGTCAAGTACTGTCACTTGATCTTGATTCCTTTGTTTAGGCCAAACTCATAATGAAGCCAAGGGGGGTGCTCCCTAAGAAAGGGTTGTCTAAGGCTCTTTAAGTTCTAATTGTTATTGATGGAAATAAGTTGTTTAGGAGTTTTTTGAAGTAAATTTTGATACAAGATTGCTTGCAAATTTTAGTAAATATTCAACAGCATAACATCAACACATAAAGCGAGAATAAAATAATTGTAGATCATATCAGTGCCAATGGAGTTAAAGTGAAGTAATGATGTTAAAGTAAAATGTTTTGCAAATGCGTCTTGGTCAGTTTTAATTATTAAGAGGAGTTGAATTACAGGAAGTGAATTCTCGATATATTGGAAGTACTGAGAATGTGTCTGGAAGATGACTAAAGTGGTTCTTCACTTAGAAATGTGGGTTGAATCGGAGTCCCTGAGAAGGTGTCCAACACTACACCAACAAGGATGTAGCTTGACTGTATCTCGAGGTCACTACTCAGTTGTTCTCGCTTCCTTTAAGAAATTTGCCCACGAGTTTCAACTATTGTACGCCGGATTTTCGTAATGTTTCTAAGGGGGGTTGGTTTTATTAATGAATTATTAGATTAATGTGAAGAAATTAGAAAGTGTCGAAAACCGCTTTTGATTTCCCAACCACCAGGCAAAGCCTGCAGAGGGAAAGAGCATACACTAGTTAATGAAAATATGTTTATTCCAATTTGATACAACAAATAAGTTTGTAAAATCAAAGGATTAACGACAAATTAGAACCGCAACTATGTGTCACTTTCTGATCACCCACCAATAATTGACAAAGCCTTTAGTTGGTGGCGAGAGCATACTTCGTGGCAATGAGTTGGGTAAGAAAGTAAAACTTAATATGAGATGAAATAAAATAAAAACAACTAATCTAGACAACCTTCAATAAGGTGGAGTGTGTGCAAGTGTTGATTAGTAAAATACAAACCATGAAAGAAACTACAATTCCCCCTAGGGTGGATGGAGTGTGGACGCTGTGTAGCCCACTTGCTTTTTTTATTGATGGACTTTACAAAATGATGAAATCAGAAAATAAAATACCTTTTGCTCCTTTAAAATGGATCAAAAGGATCAAGAAAATGGATGCTTTTGATCCTTTAAAATGGATCAAAAGGCTTACACATTCTTTGGAAGAAAAGAGGAATGAAGAAGATTGAAGAAGGAAGGATTTCGAGTGCTCCGGATGATGAAAAGTTTGATTTTCGGTAGCATTTCCTTCTCCTTTTTCTCAGACCTGCTAAAAACCAGCAAGCGATTTATTTTAGAATCCCATGAATTGATAAAATAAAAGTACAAGAACTTATACTACTCAAGTACTTGAAAAATTGTGAATTTTTTTATGAAAACAAGCACTTTGAGTGTGAATCTAGATCTAGTTTGAGATGATAATTTAAAGAACTTCTAGATCTTATACATATATGCTTAACAAAATCATATTTTAATATGAAACTTTTCAGATCTAAAATTTGTCAAACACAAAGAATCGGTAACTGAGAAAGATTTGAATTTTAGAGAGAGAAGAGAGAGGTCCTCAAGCCCTGATCTTGAAAAATGTGAAGGAGAAGAAGCATATGTGGAGGAAAACACATTAGACTGCAGTTGATATAATGTAATGGAAAAGGTGGCTGCAACTGAGATCCAAAATCCTTTTACCTAAAGCAACCTACCCAAACTAGAAAATCCTTCAAACAAGCATGGTTAATCTAGTACATTTCATCATAAAAAGACAAGGAGAATATTAACACAACCGAGTACAATCTATTACTTCTGAAATATTCTACAAATAAAACATAAATGAACAAATTGACAACAACAAATGTTGATCCAGAAGAAGCTAAATCAATACTACTAAACTTGACAAAAAAAGAGCCTAATTTAGCTGAATATCACCCTAGAAATTATCCAATTTGCATAACCATGAGACAATGCCACCATGAGCCTCCAAAGCCTTCAATATTATTAATCAAAATGCAATATCAACAATACAATGAGCAGAGGTTCAATACATCCTCCTGATTGAGAAGCAAAACCTCGCTTTTATAGCAAAAAAGAAGCTCAAACCCCAAGGGAGCGAATTTTCCAAGTGTGAGCTGGTTTTGGGGGTTGAGATAATGGTGGGAGGAGGTTTGAATTCGTGGGAGGGAAGGATGCCACCTATATTGAGGTATCCCACTTGGTTTGGGAAGCCTTTACCTTCTATAACCACTTCATCCAAGTGGCAAAACCACCCTCCATGAGAGAATTCACCCCCCTTTTGTGGAAGTGAGTTGGAGCCCCTTCTTTGATGGTTGAAGATGCTCCTCTATGCTCATAAATGTCCTAGACAATATCCTCAACAACTTTGACACCTCAGAGACAAGTCCCAAACAAGCTGCCTTTGATTTAGGAATTGGATTTTCTCAAATTTTCCCATTTATTTGACCCACTGAGTCATTTTGGAGAGAAAATCAAAATTAATAATTGTAAATTACTAATTTGACTTTCAAAAGAGAGTTTAGGGGTTTAGTGGGGGCTCTGGGTCCAAAAAAGAGCATCCCCATGACTAAATTGGTTCCCTAGGCCCAATTTATGACCTTTTGAACTTTCACAATTAAAATACATATTATCAATGATTTTTATTAAAAATCTAAAAATTAAAAAATCTTATGAAAGACTTAGTGCATGCCCACGAAACTTTAGGACTATGACTAGCGTGGTATAATACATGGACCCTAGGATTTAATAACCTTTTAAGACAAAACCACCAATTTCACCATCCCGGCTTTGGAGGATTTTGAGTGAAAAACTTGAAAATTATATGTCGCTTAAAAATGCGTCACATAATCGACAAAGGAAAACACTTGAGGATGATGACCTTGATGACCAAGTCCTAAGGAGGTCAAGACTTTTACAAAAATAAACTATCATGCTGTCATTTCTTACAATGCTCCTCTTCCATATAAAAATTTCCCAAGGCCACAAGATCCATGCTCTCTCCTTTTAGAACCTCACAAATACGATCTTCAGTAAAACCATCAAGAGACTCAAAACTCCCTCTGTTATATATGTTGTAGACAAGACTGTCAACAAAACCAACAAAAGTTTATGGTTCATTATTTTCCTCCTTAGACATGTCATAGATTGGATTTTCAATGAATGTCCAAGAATCCTCATTTACATCTTTGCCGGACAAAAGGGAGTCTTTGTCACTTGTATCATGATCCAGGCTATACGTGTCCTCATCTTCATACTCATTTTCTTTAGAAAAAAGGTCACAAGGAAGTAAACCTTCAAGACTATCATCATTATATGGAGAACAAGTAGGAGTGCCATCATGCACATTACACCTTTCATCATAAGCTTCATTATAAGATTTTGTAATGGTTTCATCCTGAGATTGACCGGGAGTACAAATGTGATCTTCATCACTGAAATAATCATGGGAGGGTCCCCTATCTTCAATAGTCTCCGTTGATGTGACATGAGGAGGGTCTTCACCATTTTTTTCAATTAAGGGTTATTCATGCAAAAACTCAATGGAATCATCATGGATTTCTTCTTCATTGTGATTTCTTGGAGGTAGAACCCAATACCTATCATTTCCTATCCTGCTGAGACGAGGAAATTTATGGTCTTCCTCATGATATTCTATCCAGGGCAAAGAAGCGTAAAGGAACCCTTCCAGGAACTTGTCTAAATCTTCCAATGTAGTCTCTCTTGCATGCCACTGCCTCAAGAATATTCTAAGGAAGCTTGAAAGGGAAGTAATATCTTTATTTTGAAGACCATTGAGATACCATTCACAAGCATTTCCTCGTAGAGTACTGACAAACATTTCGATCATATTATCTTCATTCAAAACATTGAAGTCAACTAGAATTTTAAGGAAAGATATGACATGTCAGACCTCTGCATGCTCATTTCCCTAGAATATAGGTAGATGATCAGATACCTCTTCACCATTATGATAATTAGGGAATCCTAGGATGTTTGAGAAGTTAATGGAAGGATATTCACTGGAAATCCGAGCTCTTTCCTCATCCATATTGTTTACTCAATAGCAAGCATTTGATATAACCATAGAGTTGTCAAAATAATGAGTTTTAAAATTTTACTGTTTGCATGAGGTTGTCTACACACAATCAATCTCAACAATTTTTGTGAGAAACAAGGGTTTTATTCCCTTGGTGGAGTCGCCATGTGAAAAGAAAAATATGCATCATAAATCTTTCACAAAAGTTTCTCTTTTTTGCTTTTCTTTGTATAAAGGAAAAAAGGTTAGTGGAGTCGCCAGGCAAATGATCAAAGATCTACTCTAATCATTCATCAAACAAAGCAAAAACGAAAAAGAAATAATAAAGTCATAACCTGAGAATAAAAATATTTATCCTTGGCAACGATGCCAAAAAGTGTTGTCGCCTTTCACACCTGGGGGTTAAGCACAACAGAAATCTTCAAGCCGTTAGGTGTGTCCTTGGGGGCAAGTCTCGAGTCAAGTAGTGCCACTTGATCTTGACTCCTTTGTTTAGGCCAAACTCCTAACGAAGCCAAGGGGGGTGGTCCCTAAGAAAGATTTGTCTAAGGCTCTTTAAGTTATAATCGTTATTGATGGAAGCAAGTTCCTTAGGAGTTTTTGAAGTAAATTTGGATACAAGATTGTTTGCAAATTTAAGTAAATATTCAGCAGCATAACATCAACACATAATGTGAGAATAAAATAATTGCAGATCAGGTCAATGCCAATGGAGTCAAAGTGAAATAATGATGTTGAAGTAAAATGTTTTGCAAATGTGTCTTGGTCAGTTTTAATTATTAAGAGATGAGTTGAATTACGGGAAGGGAATTCTCGATATACTGGAAGTACCGAGAATGTGTCTGGAAGATGACTAGTGGTTTCTCACTCAAAAATGTGGGTTGAATCAGAGTCCCTGAGAAGGTGTCCATCACTACACCAACAAGGATGTAGCTTGACTGTATCTCGAGGTCATTACTCAGTTGTTCCCGCTTCCTTTGAGAAATTTGCCCACGATTTTCAACTATCGTACGCTGTATTTTCGTAATGTTTCTAAGGGGAGTTGATTTTATTAATGAATTATTAGATTAATGTGAAGAAATTAGAAAGTGTCAAAAACCGCTTTTGATTTCCCAACGACTAGGAAAAACCCGTAGAGGGAAAGAGCATACACTAGTTGACGACAAAATGTTTATTCCAATTTGATACGACAAATAAGTTTGCAAAATCAAAGGATTAACGACAAATTAGAACCGCAACTATGTGTCACTTTCTGATTATCCACCAATAATCGACAAAGCCTTTAGTTGGTGGCGAGAGCATACTTCGTAGCAACGAGTTGGGTAAGAAAGTAAAACTTAATGAGATGAAATAAAATAAAAACAACTAATCTATATAGCCTTTCAATAAGGTGGATTATGTGCAAGTGTTGATTAGCAAAATGCAAACCATGAAAGAAACTGCAAATCTCCCCACGGGGGATGGAGTGTTGGCACCGTGTAGCCCACTTGCTTTCTTTATTGGACTTTACAAAATGATGAAATCAGAAAATAAAATACCTTTTGATTCTTTTAAATGGATCAACATGCTTACACACTCTTTGGAAGAAAAGAGGAATGAAGATGGAAGATAGAAGGATTTTGAGTGCTCCGGATGATGAAAAGTTTGATTTTCGGCAGCATTTCCTTCTCCTTTTTCTTAGACCTGCTAAAAACCAGCAAGCGATTTATTTTAGAATTCCATGAATTGATCAAATAAAAGTATACGAACTTATACTACTCAAGTATTTGAAAAATTGTGAATTTTTTTATGAAAACAAGCACTTTAAGTGTGAATCTAGATCTAGTTTGAGATGATAATTTAAAGAACTTCTAGATCTTATACATATATGCTTAACAAAATCATATTTTAATATGAAACTTTTCAAATCTAAAATTTGTCAAACACAAAGAGCCGGTAACTGAGAAAGATTTGAATTTTAGAGAGAGAAGAGAGAGGTCCTCAAGCCTCGATCTTGAAAAAGGTGAAAGAGAAGAAGCATCTGTGGGGAAAAACACATTAGAATGCAACTGATATAATGTAATGGAAAAGAAGGTGGATGCAATTGAGATCCAAAATCCTTTCACCTAAAGCAAACAACAAAAACTAGAAAATCCTTCAAACAAGCATGGTTAATCTAGTACATTTCATCATAAAAGACAAGGAGAATATTAGTACAACCGAGTACAATCTATTACTCCTGAAATATTCTACAAATAATATATAAATGAACAAATTGACAACTACAAATGCTCATCCAAAAGAAGCTAGATCAATACTACTAAACTTGACAAAAAGAATGAAAGCCTAATTTAGCTGAATATCACCCTAGAAATTATCCAATTTGTATAACCATGAGACAATGCCGCCATGAGCCTCCAAAGCCTTCAATATTATTAATAAAAATGCAATAACAACAATACAATGAGTAGAGGTTCAATGCATCCTCTTGATTGAGGAGCAAAACCCTGCTTTTCTAGCAAAAAATAAGCTCAAACCCCAAGGGGGCGAATTTTTACCATGAGACAATGCCGCCATGAGCCTCCAAAGCCTTCAATATTATTAATAAAAATGCAATAACAACAATACAATGAGTAGAGGTTCAATGCATCCTCCTGATTGAGGAGCAAAACCCTGCTTTTCTAGCAAAAAATAACCTCAAACCCCAAGGGGGCGAATTTTCCAAGTGTGAGGTGATTTTGGGGGTTGAGATAATGGTGGGAGGAGGTTTGATTTCGTGGGAGGGAAGGCTGCCACCTATATTGAGGTATCCCACTTGGTTTGGGAAGCCTTTACCTCCTCTAACCACTTCATCCAAGTGGCAAAACCACTGTTCATGAGAGAATTAACCCCCTTTTGTGGAAGTGAGTTGGAGCCCCTCCTTTGATGGTTGAAGATGCTCCTTTATGCTCATAAATGTCCGAGACAATATCCTCAACAACTTTGACACCTCAGAGACAAGTTCCAAACATGCTGCCTTTGATTTAGGAATTGGATTTTCTCCAATTTTCCCATTTATTTGACCCTCTGATTCATTTTGGAGAGAATCAAAATTAATAATTGAAATTTACTAATTTGACTCTCAAAAGTGAGTTTAGGGGTTTAGTGGGGGCTTTGGGTCCAAAAACGAGTATTCCTGTGACCAAATTGGTTCCCTAGGCCTAATTTTATGACCATTTGAACTTTTACAATTAAAATACATCTTATCGATGATTTTATTAAAAATCTAAAAATTAAAAAATCTTAAGAAAGACTTAATGCATGCCCACGAACCTTTAGGACTATGACTAGCATGGTATAATACATAGACCCTAGGCTTTAATAACCTTTTAAGACAAAATCACCAATTTCACCATCTCGGCTTTGGACAATTTTGAGTGAAAAACTCGAAAATTATGTCGCTTAAAAAAGCGTCTCATAATCAACAAGGGAAAAAACACTCAAGGATGATGACCTTGATGACCAAGTCCTTAGGAGGCCAAGACTTTTACAAAAATAAACTATCATGCTATGTCATTTATTACAATTCCTCCAATGGGGTGTGAACATGCGAAACAAGGGACCACAATTGGCCCTGATGAAACCACAAAACTTCTTGAGCACTGAGTAAGCACAATGATTTGTTTCGATCCTTGGTGGCTTACTTTTAAAATCCCCTAAGTGCAGCTTAGTGGATAACAGGGAGTTTCAGACTTTGGCCAATTTTTTCAGGTACCTTGACTAGAGATGTCTAACCTTATGTTTGTAGGAGGCCCTCCAATTCCACTCCCTCTTCCTACAACCACATCCACATCCTGGACTAGCTTCTGCTTAGTGGATCACTTCATTTTTCATGGTGCTCCCATCTACTCTAGGCACCAAGAGGCAAATGAAAAATGATCCAATTTTTGACCCCATATCTCTTTGGACTTGGAGGACCCACCTCTACCTCTGTAGGACCCTAGCGACATTGCCAATCTTGGCCCCATACCAACAACTAGTTGATATCATCTAGATCATAGCAACGAGCCCCCTCCTCCAGGTAGTAGCACGTTACATAGTAGCTCCTCTTCTAGTTCTTCCTCCATACATACTTCTATTTTGAGATTCCTCCATAACAGGCGTGTACCATTTGTATCATAGATCCTATATCCATTCCCTTTTTACATCTCTCTCTCGGATCGACTCTCCATCCTCAGAGTTGGATTTCTAGGATTTAGATTAGATTCACACCTCAATTTTTGCATCTTGCATTCATAGGAGTTTATTTAGTGCTCCTACTTTGTATTGGCATCATTTTGTACCCAGCTGTCCCTTTGACCTACTTTAGTGGTCATTCATTGGGCATTAATAAAATTATTTTCTCTTATCTTGAACCAGTAAGTGTATTTGCTGTATCTTGTCTATGAACTTTTCTGGCTTCAATGCATCACTTAAGACTGCTGCCCTTTCTTCAAGCTACCCATATGCAATATCGAATGGTGATGGTTGCGGATATCTAAAACAAATTTCAAAAGGGGACTTATTGGTAGAAGAAGTGTGGACGACTCTATTACAAGAATGTTGTATGTAAACTAAATTTTCATCCCAAGTCCTTGGATGCTTCTGATTGTAACCTCTTAACAGCTGAACCAAGTCCTATTCACTACTTTTGTCTTCCCATTAGTCTGTGGGTGAAAGGTAGAGGATCTCTTTAGTTTAGTATCCAACTTCTCCCACAATCAAGTCCAAAATACATTGAAGAAGCAACTTGTTGGTTGTGCCTTTCTTATATTTAATCACTATATGGAATTGTTGTAGAAATCCCATCCATTTATAGTGTTTTACTGGTTGGAGCTTATTGTAACCCTTCAAGTATTGTAGAGGCTAGTGATTAGTATGGATGATGGTCTCCTTATCCAATTGATGCTTCCGCTTCTTCATTGCTTGAACCAAGGCATATAGCCCTTGTTATGTCGGGTAACTTAGTATTACTCCATCAAATAGCTTTGAATAATAACAGACTGGTTAAGCCCTTGCATTAATACTGCTCCCATAGCATACTTAGTAGTGTTAGTTTCTATTTCAATAGGCTTCTACAAGTTTGGTAGTCTTACGATTGGAACTCTACTATTTATCACTGGTTGTAATAGTGTTGCCATCATTGAGAATGATGCTATAAGCTTTCTTAAATACTTGGTAGCTCCCATAAAACTCCTAACTTCTATGATTGGTAGAAGTGGGCCTTTCAAGGATGGCCTCTATCCTTGCAGAATCAATCTTCAACTTACTTTACAAATCACATGCCCATTGCCCACCATACACCATGATCAATTAGATAACTCAAATTTCTTCATGTTTCTAGCAGCTGATGTTTCCTTGTTTTTTCTAATACCCGCGTCACATATTCATCATGCTCTTGCCAAGTAGAACTAAAGATCAAAATATCTTCGAAATAAACTATGACAAATGAATTTGGTAATGGATGTAACCTATCATTCATTCAGCACATAAAACTGGCTGATGCATTACTCAAACCAAAAAGGCTTTGATAGCCACTTGTAATGACCCTGCTTTGTCTTGAAGGTATTTTTGCAACTGTTGTCTTTCTTGATCCAGACTTGATGATATCTAGATTTCAAATCCAACTTACTAAAGTATGCTGCATACTGCAGCTGCAGATGATCTAACAAGTCATCAATCTGAGGCATTCTTGAGAGTGATTGTCACATGCCAATTTTCCCGTGCTTTCCAGGTCCTCTACAATGAGGTTTGCTTTTGAGAACTAGAATTGAACATGGCATCTACTTTGTTCCCCTTGATCTGAATCTTGATGTGGAATAGCTGTCATCTCTTTCTCCTCTTTGTTATGGAGGCTACTTAGGTTCACCTCCTTTTACACATTGTTGTGTAGACATTCTTTTGTCCACATCTGAGTTGCTTTCTATATCCTTTCTTGCTTCCATTGGAAGATTCTTCTTGTTGGAATTCTCCTTGTGGCTCCTAGGATTCCACTTTGGATGCAATTTCCAACTTTTTTCTTTTGTGTGACAATAAATGTTGCAATGGTTACAGTGGTTATTAGGGATTTTGCACACATATGCAATGGCGACAGTGTTCTTGTTTTTTCCTTTTCCCTCCTTTTTCTCACCCTTAAACCATTTGGTATTCCCCCTTTTTCTTGTTAGATTTAGTGTATTGGGCTAGTGAACAGGCCTCATCAATGGCTTTGTTTGAATACCATAACTTGCCTCCTTATGTAATTATGAAGACCACTTAGGTACTTGAAGACCACTTAGGTACTTGATGACCACTTCTGGATTCTGAAGATTTATTCCCAATTGGATGGCTTGCTTCCCAAACTCTGCAGTGAACTCTTGTACACTCTGCCTGTGCCTCCGCTGGTAATAGTTCCATCGAATATTTTGGTCCACTTTAAATTTAATAGAGTAAACTGGGACTTTAAGAGGTCTTTGAATACCTCCTACTTAGTTATCAATGGGTCTCTGACTAGCCTAAGTGTTTCGGTGTGGCTCTCCCACTAAGCTTATGCATGGCCTTTTAGCAGTAGTCTAGAAAATGCTTTTCTTTGGACCTCTTATACATTATACTTTGAAATAAACTTCTAATTGTTTTGATTAGTGATTCAATTTTAAGTGTATCTACCTCACCTTCAAAGGGCTTGATTTTGACCTTCGCTTTCGTTTTAAATGGGCGTTGAGAAGATTGGTTACTAGAGTCCCCATTTTTGGGCTTTGGTTCTTTCTTCTCTTTCGTCGAGTTATGAAATTCTGGTTTCTCATGAGACTTGTGTATCTTTGAAAAGGGGTCGAGTTTTATCTCAAGAGTGACCATGAGGACAACCTTGCTCCTAGAAATATTGACTACTTGAGCTTCCAGCCTCATATGTCTTATTTCGCTTTCATCCATAGGTTTTTATGAGTGTGCTTCTTCCATTTTCAAGGATTGTAGTTGCTTGTTAACCTTTCTTGTGTTGATCTCAAGATCAATAGAGTATAACTCCCACATAGACTTGGTTTTTTTTGAGTCGGGTAAGCATGTACTGCGCTCAAACCACCGAATGCCCAAATAAGCCCTTTCTTATATCAATATTTGTAAACCACCTTGGATATTCCAATGGTTGGCTGACCAAAATAGATCTAAACTTAAAACAACTACATTGAGCCTATGCTCGACTTTGTGACTATCTCTTTGTACTTTTAACACTTCAGCAGAAATAAAAACACACCATTCAGATTCTTTAGGTGTATGTGAAAACCAGCATCCAGTGAAGGATTGTGCCTTCTGTCTTCTTCTAAGTTGTACGATATGGGGAAATGGGTATGTGTTTCTTAAACGGGAACACACTAGAAACATGACCCCTCAAAAATTTGGAAATGGGAAGTACGATATTTATCATTTGTTGTTTTGTCTTTCTCTTTAAATGTTCTCATGTAACCATCTTCTATAAATACATTAATAATATAGAGATAGGTTTAGGAGTAAATTTTGATGTCTCATTTGTCGTTTATGTTTCTCCTTAAATGTTCTTTCTCGGTTATTCATGAATTGGAATGATAATGTTAAAACTTAAATGTTTTCTTTCAAAGCTTTAATCTAATTTTCTTTTTGTAAAATAGCACATTATATATATAATATAAATGTATATACATACATACATACATAAATTTTATATATGTATTTGGAAGGTATTTTTTTATATGTATGCATGTATGTATATACATATATTTTATATGTGTATTTTGGCAGGTGTTTTATATATGTATGTATGCATATATATTTAAATATTATATATATAATGTGCTATATTGCAAAAAGAAAACTATTTTAAAGCTTTGAAAGAAAGCATTTAAGTTTTAAGTTTTACATTATCATTCCCATTCATGAATATATAGGGCAAGAACATTTACTCCTAAACCCACAATTTACTCCTAAACCCATATCATATTATTTATCAAAGATGATTACATAAGAACATTTAATGAGAAACACAAACTACAAGTGATACTTCACAATTTACTCCCAAACCCATCTCTATATTATTTATCAAAGATGATTACATAATGCAAGCAATAATATCCAAACACAACCTTTATTAATAAGGCTATATATCCAAAATCAACAGTTATATATGAGGCTGCAATGCTACATGTATCGAATGTGAATAGCGAACATAGGAACGAAACATGAGCTAAGTTGGTAAAGCCTAAAGTCATCATCAAAATGGAACAAGATGCACGTTCATCAATGGAATGTGGATTGGAAGATGTATTTCCAATTCCACTTATAACTTCCTCAAGATTCAATGCAACAATAGAGATGTCCAAGTCAAGGGATTTGGGATCCACATCCCAATCTATAGAAGGTCCATTGCTATATTATGGACCCCTACGAGATGTAGGGCGAAGGCTAGAATGTACATAAATGAGATCCTTAGCCTTCTATGAACCCATCTTGTTGCACTTCACTGAATGAATAAAACCATAGGTGCTCCAATTCCTTTGCGTTGATGAAGAGCTTGCCACTTGTGATAGAATACAAATGGAAGGGTTTGCAAATGTGCACCATTTGCTCCATGGAAAATCCACTATCTAATTGGACTCTTGGTGCTCCTCTCATCCAAATTTGATATGTTTAAATAATCATCCAAGCCAACAACAAAACTAGCAAATTCTTTTTTCACTTCCCTATTGAGGTGATCTGGAAACATTCCCATAAAGGCTCTTTTAATCCCATTTGCCACCTGTTAGATTTTCTTAAGATTATAGCAATATATCTGAATTGCATTTATCAACAAGATCACTAGAAGATAGACAAAGCACATAACAATAACACGAGTATTTTTCACTTGGGAAACCCAAATGGGAGAAAACACAACAACCTTCGTCTAGAAATTCTGAGATCGGAGTACAATGAAGAAAGAGAAAATATGGAAAAAATTTCTAAAGATAGAAACCCTAAAAAATAGTCTTCTTTTGCAGTATATGTGAACTTCTCTCTCTCCCAGAAAACTGGGAACTTCACTATGTTGCTGTGCTGTTGCTATATGGAATAATGAGGAGCGGCACCTCCTATTTATATAGATTTTCCACTAATAATTTAATTGGGGCCGACTTCACTTGGGGGAGCAATATAAATTTATATTTTATAATATTATTTTATCTTTTCTTTTGCTTGTTTTTCTCCCCAAGGTCTACATTGTTCTTCTAGGGTTGTATGAATGATTACAATAAGTTCATCTCCCGTAGGAGGTATAATACAAGAACAATAAGAATAGCTTCTGAAGTTGTACAAAATCCAACATTCCCTCTCAACAAGGAAGATATTCTTCGGTCTTCATCAGCATCAAGATCATCTGGGTTTCATCTGTACATCTATACTCTTTATCATCTCTAAACGTACTGAAGGTTGTCTTTAAGAAATGTTGTTATGAATTTGTTCTATTCAAATGTCTGAGAGAATTGTGCTACTTATCTGTCTCTACTACCGATGGAATACTTCCATGCTTGGCTAGAGATCCTTGATTAGCAAATGTGTACGACCATCTACTACCTGTACAGTGTACGTCCCATTTGCCGATAACTACAGAGTTGGAAAAAAATGATAGATCCTGGCAACATTTCATTTTTTGGTCTGGTTTTGAGCCTAAAGCCCAAATGCACGATGATGAAGAAATTAGGAGACAGTACAGAAGGCAGAAAAGAAAGGTGGCTGAAGGAGGAGACGAACAAGCGCAAGAGGTATGTGATACTATAAACATGCTATGCCAGAAATTTCCAAAACAGAGGTACAAAGGAAGCTAATTGTCGAATTTCAAAAAGAAGAGATCATGGCTCCTGATACTCCTAGGGATATCGGGGAAAATGTAATGGTTCAAGAATTTTCATCAAATTCAAAGCAGGATGAAGCTCCTATTACAAACAATATTGAGAACAATTGGAGGCCAAAGACTAGATCAAAAAACAAGTTAAGGATGAACATTAAGGCAATCTTAAACCGTAAGTTTCAAAAGAACGTTGTGACTGTTATAGAAGATTCATCTAGTGACGAAGATCTACAGGCTACAGACGAAACTTATCAAATAGAAGAACAAACCCTCCCAAAAATTCAAGAAGAATTAATGCATACGCGGGATTTGATTAAAAAAGTTTGCAAAGGTAAACAAAAGGTAGTTGAGTTTGAGGTTGGTTCAGGTTCGAAACCTTCAGAGATTGATGAAGTTCTTGAAGATTTGGAAATAATGGAATCAGTATCGGAGTTAGAGGTATTGAAAAAATCCTTGCAATCTTTTAAAGAGCAAAATGGGTATTTGAATGATTCAAATGAAAAACTAATGATTGCTAACAGAAGGTTGAGAGAAGACTTGGAAGAAATAGATGCAAACTACTAAGAGCTCATAACGATGCACAAAGAAGTTTTGAGGAGAAAGAGGGCTACACAACAGCAGTATGAAGAACTTATAAACCAAAATAAAGAACTTCAAGATTGGATTCGAGCAATGGAAGCAGAGCAGTCTCGGCTGGAGAAGAGATCTTAAGCGTTGGATGGTTTAACTATTCTAGCTGAAGTAGCTAGGAAACTATAGTTGATCGTGAATGAATCCAGCTCAAGAGCTAGGCCATACATCCTAGATAGATAAACATAATTGTGATTAGACAACTGTTAGTATTAGATGTCGAGCTTAGCTTTTGAGTCATTTGATCTAGATTAAATGTTAGTCAACTTGTCTATTTTTGGTCATTTAGATCCATAAAATCTGGATCTCAAACTATGCCAGTTTTAAAATATTTTTGTATATATAGATGTAATGTTGAGGAATGTAAAGGTACCATTAGCATGTGGCTAGGACCTCTATGTGCCTCTAGGGTATTTTGGTCTGGGACCAGGGACGCGATGTCCAAGTAGATCTTGCAAATAGAGGCAGAGACATATTCTGGTCTAGGACCGAGGACGCGATGTCCAAGAAAGTCCTGCAGGTAGTTAATCAACTTTCAGTTTGGGACTGGAGCTCAGCTTAGTACTGAGAACCATTCTCCAGAAGAATGGAGGGCTTGATCAGGGTCTAGAGGTTGATCAACATGATTCGGTGTGAGACTGGAACTTGGCTTAGGGATGAAAGCCATTCTTTAAGAATGGAAGATAATGATGTCCCCTCTCCTAATCGGTTACTGCTAGGTTGCTTCTCAAGGGATTGGCCACACCTTGACGATGTCCCTAGCACCTAACCCCTGGGAGCAGTGTTGAGGACCTAAGGATTGTATGATTTGTTTGGATCTTTCCCTTATACACTGATGACAAAACGGATAAAACAATGTACCTCGAGAGAGAGAAAAGTTTGTTGGTCTTGTTGCCCCTAAAGGAGTTGTTTGTCCACCTTTTATGATTCGCCTTATCCTGTGGGTATGTGGTTTGTTGTGACCCTCTTGGTTGACACTTGGTCCTTTACCTTACTTGGTCCTGACACTCTTACTTGTGTGTACCTTTGATTATGATGACTCCTACTTTATGGATTTTATCCTAAGTGTATTTACCTTATGGTTTTATTAAAGGACCATTGGACCATCTATTGTTATGGTGACTTTATGTTTTAAAAAGGACCTTTGACACTCTAACTTTTGAATGTTTACTTTATGAAATTTTTACCTTATTACCTTATTATAAATCCATTAATATTTATTTTATGGTTTATATTTACCTTTGGAACATTTGTTTATTTTATGATTTTATTATTATAACATTGGACCATACTTTTACTATTACATTGGTCCACTTTTACCTATCATAACCTTATAAAAGAAGGATATATTATTCTTTATTCTAACACACATAAAAACTAACCTTTCTACCTCCGCGGATGTTTTCATCCTACTGTTGTCTGCGACTTCTTGCCCCACGAGACTTCCCCTTGCGACTGCTGCAGCTGACTGTGATTGTTCCATCCCTCGTGGTTTCTTTCCCTCGCATCTCTGGCTGCTGCCTACGTGTTCCTCTGCACTTGCCTGCTACTGTTGATTGGCATTGACTATCCTGTGTTGTGCTTCCTCTCTGTGGACCTCTCGCGACCTTGTTTGCTGGATCCATCGCCACGACCCAGTCTGTCGGCTGCTTCATCGTGACTCTGTCAGTCAGATCTCTCACCCCGATCCTGTCCGCCGGATCCTCCATGGAGACGGTCTGCGTGTCTCTCTTGCTTTGCAGGTGACTGGGCTAGCTCTCTGATTATTTTAACTTCGCATGAGATCTATCTCCTATGTACTGTGACCGCGGGATCCTCCACCGTGGCACTTCTACTGCCCTCTGTTGAATTTTAGCATTAGCATATAACTTAAGAAAATTGCAGATAAACTTAAACAAATCAGCAGTGCAGTAAAAACACATTCATCACATCAGCACAATGGACACTATTTTTTTCACTGGGGAAACCTTCAAAGGACAAAACCCCAAAAGCATTAGTAGCTCATCTCGTAAATGAGATGGCTTAGGAAATTCTTCAAAAGGTTCCTTAAATCCAGAACTGCCCACAGTAACTGTAAAATTTATCAGTAAAAGTTAGACTGATAATTTCAACCACAATTTCCAGAATTACAAAATTTTCCAATTTAGGGCTTTTTCAGAAAAAATGAGATCTTCTCTCTCTTGCCCTAAAAAATACAGACTGCCCAAGTCAGATCTGAAAATACCTAACTAACTGTCCCTTGCTGTTGTACAGTTGTACGGCCGTACGGATCTGTATGGATTCAGGTTTACTGTTGCCCGTTGACTGTTTTACCTACCCGTGACTCTTTTCTTCTGCCTGGTTTCCCTTCCACGTTGCCCGTTGACTGTTCCACGCCGCCTGTGATTTTCCTGGACTGCCCGAAGGGTCTGCAGCCCTGCCCGTGGCCACGATAGCCCTGTTTGGGTTTGCCCTAGGCTACCCGAGGGTTGGCCATGGGCCAAACTCTCATGGGTAAGCCTGCCAGAGGATGCTCGAGGGTGCCTATAGGGTAGGGCCCTCTAAAGGCTTGCCCGTGATGCTAAGAAAAGTGGCCGAGCCTTCACAGTTGCCGGGAGAGGAAAAAAATGGACAACCCGTGAGGAGAGAGAGAGAGAAAAGATGGTTGCTCGGAAAAGAGAAAAGTTGCTCCAAATTTCTGAGATAAAGAATGCTGATAAAAACCCTAGCTGAGGGTTTGTTGAGGATGCCCTAGGCTGAGGCAAAATCTTCTTCAACAAAAATAGCAGCTTCACTTGTTAGAGCAAACTTGTATGTTATAATGAGAAGACTTGATCTTCTTATATAGCCTTCATTCAACTGTTAAGTGGACCAAAATTAGGAAAGATAAAAATAATAATATTTTAATCTTTTCCTAATTTCATTTTTACCTTCTTACCAAAAGCTTTTTTATTTATCTTTGACTTTTACCAAAAGTCCTTATTTATTTTTGACTTCCACCTGTGGTCCTTTTCCTATGGTACACAAGTCTTTATTTAAATTGACTTTTGACTTTAACCTTTTTCCAAGTGCCCCTGTGGTCATTACCTGTGGTACCTTTTTTATTTCAAAAGTACATCATCATA
>LPNX010388630.1:303972-326160 GCA_001517045.1 Pseudotsuga menziesii
CATAACTAAGCAGAGTCTACCAGTCCTAGACTGGTCTACATCGTGGTCCCGAACCAGATGTCTACTTAACACAAGGTTGAGTCTACCCAGGGCAGATCTGGGCTTATATCATGGTCCTAGACCAGATATCTACCATTCAATAGAATGGTCACTCAACACTGGGTTGAGTCTTCACCGTGGTCGCATACTAGGTGGTCCCATACCAGGTGGTCCCATTCTCCGAAGAGAAGGGCTCTCGATGCTGCTCAGAAAAATCAACACCCTCCACTGTTACTGTGTACACACCAACGCTTTTTTCCTCTTACCTGCGGTCTCTATCCTATCTTGGTTGTGTACACACCAATGTGACCTCATAACAGTGCTGCAGTGTGATTTCATTCTTGATCAACGTGAGCTACTTTCAGCTTGACTGTGTAAATCACCATCAACAACGTGACAGTGTGTCAGTATGACTGAACTGCTAATTTGATTGAAGAATCTAAGGTCTGTTTACTTCTACATGAACTCTATCTCTCTTAAGGTACGTAATGTGTTTACCTAGATTGACTTGTCCTTTCGGTGACAAGATGAAACTCAAAAATATCTGAGTATAAGGTGGATCCAAATAATGGTTATGATTCTTTAGCTTTGTCATCCTCTGTACTTTATTCAAGATTTATTTTACTGTACATGGCATTTGAGATTTATTAGTTTATTGTACATAGCATTTGATAATTCTCGAGGATCGACTTTAACCTAGTGACTAAATGGAGTGTTAAGTTCAAAGAGATGAAAATTATGTTGTTTTTGCTTCATTACAGTTTAAATTTTATTATGTAGTAATATTGTGAACATGAGTTGATATGTTAATGCATTTAAGTTTACTACTTGTATTAAAACTCATCTAACCTTGAATTTCAAAACACGCACCATCCATCGCCCACGCCCACACCCCAGGTTCACTCTCCTCTCCTCCAACGCTCTCCATTCCTGTGCTTACTCTCTTCTTCTACACCTCTGCATGCTTCGACACCCCCACTTCCAGCTCCTTGAAGATTTGTGACCAAAGTTGACCAGTGTCTGTTCATTTAAACACTCAACAAGTAATATTATCATAGCCGCCATTTTAAGTCGCATTGCTTTGTTGTTAAATATAATCTTTATGGAATATTAAACAATATAGTTGAACATAAACCTAAGAAATATTTAAAAAAGGATCAAGTTATAAAATAGGATAATAAAAATAAAAAAATAAAAAAGCAAAGGACATTTGAGAAGTTTATATATATATATATATATATTCTTGTATCATATCATTTATAAAATTTGGAGTAAAGTTTTAGAGAGCCTATAAGTTATAATTCTGAACTAAAAAGGGATACAAAGAATTTTAAAGGATATTTAATATTAAAAGTGAAAGTTTCATTTTAAGATGTGAAAGAAAAGTGATACGAGGGAAAGAGAAAAATTTAAGGCATATATATATATATATAAGACAAATGTTGTAATAAAGGCATTTTAGAGGGAAGATTAGCTTAAATGGTTATGACAAAAGAAATGGAGTCTCAGGACGAAAAACAAGGAAGATTTCCAAGCACTTTAAAAACTTATGTTTCAATGTTTTTTTTTGACAGCAACGGTTATGATATATTTATAAAGAGGTGTGACCACAGAAACCAAATCAAATTACAAAATGTCCTTGAGGTAGCGGCAGAAGTAGATCAGAGTCTCAACATACGCCCTTATGGAAGCGGAAACAAAGGTTTCAAGTTCTATATACGCCCTTATGGAAGCGGCAAAAGGGAAAATACCAATCTAAAGAACCCTATGTAATAATCAGTTTTTAATAGGAAACAGTAACTACAGTAAACCAAGGCAGAACTATATTAACCAAGGCTATCATATCCAAGTGTCCAGTAAGCAGCAAAATTATAAACACTGGGAAACTCAGCACACAGAGTAACATCAACACAAAAACAGTCTGATTCTCTCAATTGAATTTCCCATTAAAGCTGGACATAGAACCTGGGTTGGGAGAAGCTTCGTGCTTGACTAGCTTAAGAGCGAGCTTGTTGACCTTGATTTCTAATTCCGCTATCAGTCCAATAACCGCATTCTTGGACCTCTTCACCTTCTTGGACCTCTTCACCTTGCGACTTATTTTCTTTCGTAGATATGCCAAGTCCTTATCCACGTTTTCCAAGCTCTGGCCGCCTTCAGGATCGATGGCTTCAACATGATCCTGCAGCGCCATTACATCATGCTTAAGATCCCTGATAACCACCACCACAGACCTTGGAGTTGAGGACGCGCTGGAGGATGCAGACCTAGTTTCCATTCTGAGCATCAAAATTTCCTTCATGTTCACAATATAGTAGCAAAAATCCTGCGCATCCTGGATATTAATCTCGCAAACGAAGCAGATGGTGCCTCCTGCCTTGCCCCTCCACTAAATAAATACATTGCATCGCAGGGATGCTGTGATCACCGTATCACCCAATGTTCGAGCCATCAAGCCAACCGAGAACTCACTCGCTTCCCCCTGCTTCGACGAGACAACCAACGTTTTTGCACCAGAAGAGGGGACGTCGCCATCGATTGCATTTAAACTCCACCTTTTTTCTAACGCTAGACCACATGCCCATACGACTTCACCTGCCTTGGAAGCATGCGAACATGATTCAAGGCCCTTGGAAAGAGGGGCCCATGGGAGGAGAGGCCTCATGGACATAGCCCCAGTCATATGGGGGAGTGCGAATAGAGCTAGACCCATTGATTTTTAGCTCTCCAAGTTTAAGAGAGGAACCCAAATTCGCTGCTTTTTCTCCTCAATACATGATAGAACCCAATTTTAAGGAAGGAGAGGGATAGTAACTGGATTTTTTGGATTAGATGCTTGAGGTGCATTTGATTCGGAATAGAGTTCTCGATCATTGCTTGTATAATTATTCTCGAGTCTCCTAGCACACTGAGCTCGGTGATACCTTAATTCTTGGCAATCCGGAGTCCCTGCCAGAGAGCCAGGGCCTCGGCCATGTTGTTAGTTTCCGAGCCTAGACCCCAAGCGAAAGAGGTTTCCAAGGGTTCTTCCGGAGTGATAATAACTCCGCCCCCCCCTGCTGCCCCAATATGTTTCAATGTTATTCCAAATAAAAGGAACGATTAGAGGGAAAGACATTACTATTTCTATTGCTCTCGATGAACGCAATAATTATATTAGTGATGAATTTGCTAATGAGTTAGCAATTCTAGAGTCAAATATAGGTGAAAGGTAGACTTTTGGAATAACAAAGAATATGCAATAAGCAATTTACAATTGAACGTCTCGCAATTTATAGTTAGATCCTTGTGGAGTGGTGATAGTGACCTAGTTTTGAGATTGCCGTGGCTAGAAACATTGGGGACTTTTATCTTAAATGCTGAAAAGAAGTTTATGATATTTCCCTACAAAAGGAAGAAAATCACATTACAGGACATTAACACGAGGTCAGAATTAGAAGTCACGTCATCTGAAGACTTCAGAGAAATACCAAATGCGATGTTGCAGGGGAATGAGAAATCAATACAGACAATACAGAAGGATTTTGACAAGGTTATTGCAGGTAAAGAAGAAGTGGTCTCTCATCTAAGAGATGATAATAAAAAAGTACTTCTGGAAATCAAGAAGGCAAAGGATAAATCAAAAGTTAGAAGAGAATCAAGATCTTCAAAAAGAATTGTCACGTAAGGATGGAGAAAATTCTTCTTTAAAAAGAGTTAATCAAGAATTGCTAGAATAGATTAAAAAGTTAAGAGAGGACAAAAAGTCGCAAGAAGAAAAGTTCAAAAAGTCGCAAGAAGAAAAGTTCAAAAAGATTAAATATGATAACAAGCTATTAGAGAATAAATTAGAGCAAATCCTGAAGGAAGCATCCAGACTCTCAGTAAAACAAATTCAAGTTGGGGAACAAGAAGTCAATCTAATAAAAAAACAAACAATAAAACCTCCTTATCGACATCCAAATTATAAAAATAATTTTGACGAACGACAAGGTCAAAATGGATAGAAACAGAGGAGTTATGATTTCAAAAAAGAAACAACACAAAATCAACAAACTAAGCAAAGAACAAGAAGCTCTATCCAACAAAGTGATCAACAAATAGTTCCAATGAAGATAGATCTTGGATGGACTACATCACATTTGATGTGACATTTTTTCTTGGGAATTCGTAACTCATATCGTTGCATTTCGTCAAGTGTCAGAGTTAGTAAACACAAAAGATCGAGGGATGACATTACAAGCAAGAACTTAGACGTAAGCCTTGTCTTCAATAAAGTTTTGAGGACAAAGCTTCCCTTAAGGGGAAGGCAATATAATGAACAAAATATATAATAAATAAGCATTAATAAATATGAATAATATTGATAAATTATAGAAATAATTAAATGAAAAGGTAAATGAAGAGGAACTTTATGGAAGGTGGTGTCTCATCACCAAAGAAACCCTTGCATGGGTATTTATACAAGTATCATTTCTCGTTGTAAAGCATCTCTTATCTTATCAATCGTTTAACATCTTACTTTTCCTTTCATGGAGTATCTGCATTATTTGCACTGGGTATTTGTGTAAGAAACGATTTTATAGTTTCATTCCATCTCTAAATTGTGATTTTTTTCACTATATCATTGAAATGAACATCAATAAATAATAGCTGAAGGAGACTCTTTTCAAATGATTTTCTTAGTTGAGTTTCTTCACCTTTTGACTAAACCGTCTTCAAGTAAAGAATGGATGTCTCTTGTGCCTCTACCTTGACTTGCTTTTATACTAATGTACCAAACCCTAATCTCTTGGTGAGATGTACGGTTGAGATTAGTTTAATCATTAATGTAATAAAAATGTACTTTATTAAACTCTGTTACCATGCAAACTACCATGTGTAGTTAAAGCCCCAAAGATAGCTACTAGTTCAGGGTAACATGATAGGTGTTACCCATTGTGACCACGATATCTTTTCCAACTCGAGGGGGCGTCCCTAGGATAGGATTGCTAGGCTATGGCAATGAGGGCACAAGGTGATTGGGAAGAGATAGCCTTAGCAAAATGGGGTTGAAGTTATCAGTTCTTTTTAGAATAGGTGATGGGGAGATTGAAATTCAGTACCAATATCCAATTAGGGCAATGGAGTCAAGGTTAATCAAATGGAAAGTGAGGCCAAGAAGAATGCTTTTAAGAATTGGTCCATTTCCTTTATAGCAATGTTGCACGACTCAGACTCGGCAAAGTCTCGGCTGGCATATGACTCGCCGACTCGGGAAAAACTCGGGAAAGACTCAGGACAGACTCAACAAGACTTGACAACTAGGAAAAAAAATAAAATATGGCACATTATCTCATAAACATAATCAAATTTTGTATGCAAAAATTTAAATAGTGATCATAGATTCATGAATTATAAACCATAAGCCATAAACTATAACCATAAACCATAAGCCATAAACCATAACCATAAACCATATACCATATACCATAAACGAAATACCATAGTGATTTAAAAATCAGAAATGGTAGCAAGTTCACAATTCAATCTCATAACAGAACTAGAAAACCAAAATCGACAATGTCTCCATGTACTCGAGTCTCATGCCTAACTACGAGTACGCCTAAAATATGCCCTCGAGGAGCTAGTGCCAACATCGACAGATTGAAGCAACTGTGAATTAGGTGTATTTGGAGTTTCCATTTGAGACTATGGAAGAGTAGAGGGATCCTGAGTCTCTTCATCAAGCCAGCTCAAATCATCAGGGAACTCCTCCTCCACAACCCACTCAGACTCTAAATGAATATCATCCATTAAAATTGGATCTAGGTCCTTCGGCTGCATTTGTTTTGTGAGCATTCGAAGGTTGTAGTAGATGAAAACCAACTTCTCCAACCTCTCATGCTCCAACTTGTTTTGCTTTTTGCTGTGGATGTGCTCAAATACCGAAGCATTGCAGGGTTGACTTAAAACTTTGATAGCAAATTCTTGTAATTGTGGTGCCTTAGAGCCACGATCTATCCACCAATTGGCTTTAAAAATTAAAAACATAAAAAATTACAAGTTTTGCAATGCCAAAATTGAAAAAGATAACTAGCAAAGTTATAAGCTAAGTTCTAACTTCTAAGTTATAACAATTTAGTTTTTATAAATTGAATCTTACATGGCATATTCTTGTCTTTGAGTTGTTGGGTTGAGTTGAATCCAAACATGCCAGATGCTTTTTTGTACATATTACGTTGCAAGTTGATTTTGTCTTGAATTTTTGGATCCGGGAACATCTTCTCAATGCATATCATGACACTTCTCATCACCTCATGATCACCTTGAATGCTACAGTCTGGATTATAGAATAAGCTCGGATTGAGATATGCTCCCGCAGCATGCAATGGTGAATGTAGCTGCCTGTCCCACCTGGAATAAAAAATCTTCCATATAGGGAGATATTTTGATGAATCCCCCTTATAGAAAGCCTTGATGGCCTCTTTGGCCCTATCCATGCCCTCATAGATGTATCCCATTTCAGGTATCTCTCCATCCACGATCCTCAAGACTTTTACAAGTGGCTCAGTGAAGCTGACAATTTCAGTGACTTTCTTCCACAAACCATCTCCTAAGAGAGACAGCTTCACAACAACTGCATCTGGTTTTGTGCTATCTTTCCAATGTATCCATTCCTGGCTACAAAACATCAGTCTCAAAGCTTGGTACTAATTCAAAAGGCTTTGGAGGGAAAGAAAGGTTGTGGCAACCGTGTGATAGCAAGGCGACTGAGTTCACCTTGTGTGTATTCCCTCATAAAGTTCAAGATCCAAGCATGGTTATAGATATACTTCGTTATTTGTTTGCGCTCTTGCACAACAACTTGCACCCATTCCATCTTCCTGATGTCATCCAGCATCAAGTCTATGCAATGGGCAGCACATGGGGTCCAAAAGATGGTGGGGTATTTTGCAGAAAGCAACCTTCCAGCTGCCACATAATTTGCAGCGTTGTCTGTGACTACCTGGACAACATTTGCCACCCCAACTTCTTCCACAACATCAGCTAACAATGAAAAAATCAGATGTGCATCCTTTACATGCGAGGATGCATCAATGGATTTTAGGAACATGGTTCCTTTAGGGTTAAGCTATAACAAAATTAATGATTGTTCTGCCCCTTTGATCTGTCAACCCATTAGACAAAATTGTGCAACCTGTAAATTCCATGACTTTAATGGTCTCCAATTGTTCCTTAACACACTCGAGCTCCTCATCAAGCTCTTTCCCCCTAAGTGCATTATAAGAGGGGGCTTTGTATCCAGGGCCAGCAGCTGTAATGACATCAACCATGGACTGATAAAAATATGACTTTGCATAGTTAAATGAAAGGCTGTTATGGTACCAAAACCTCCTCATTGCCATATCAGCCTCCTTTCTCTTCTTTTCATTGAATCTCTCCGAGGAAGGTTGAGATCCTGGAGTTGTACAAGGAAGGATGAACAAAGAAGCTATACTTCTCTTTGCTGCAATAGTTGATGTGGCGGACACTCGTATATTTGGATTTGGTGGTCGCATTGAATCTCTACCTATCATGGAAGTTTCAAACTTGTATCTTGCCCTCTTTTCACTTTGTTCTCTAATGGCATCCAGAGCAGATGCCATTTCAGCTGTGACTTCATCAGGGCATTTATCACAAACCATGACATCTTTGTAAGCAATTCTTGCAAGATGGTATTTCAACCTATTTATGCCCCCAGACATATGGGTTGAGTAGAAATTGCAAATGACCCTGTGGTCATCATTGGGATTCACCCGCACACAATATTTCCATGCTGAATCAAGAGGCCTTCTAGCCTTGGCTTTAGGTGCAATGGAATCTGAATTGCAAAAACATTAAATGTTCTACATTAATAAACAATTATTAAACAAATCAATTTGATTGTTTGAAGTTTTGAACTTTGTAAACAATACAAGATGTAAACATTAAAAAAATGACTGTTTATATTTGTAAACAATAAAGCATTGCATTAAATTGACTGTTTGTATTTGTAAACAAGATTATAATTTATTATTAAATTGTTTTTCTTGTGCCTGTGTGGCTGAGATACTCAGCCACAAGGCATACAAACAAAATAAAAACATTTATATAAGTTTAAGTTTAAGTTGTTTCTGCTGAAAAAAAAGCCAGCAAGTCTCAGCCTAAAAAATGATTACCCAATGAAACATAATTTTGTCAAACATCACCTCCATCCAAAGTCATTAAAAGTTAAAACCATAAACTTTCTTCATTATTTTAAGGGAATCAAAATCCATTTTTCAAAGTAAGATTTCTTCATTTTGTTTAGGTTGGACTGTCAGAGTTGTATGGATCCTTTAGTAAATTGCCACTTCTCTTTTGCATTATGAAAGGAACATAGTTAGTAAATTTAAAATTAATCAATCAAACTTTGCATCATATCAAGAAAAATTAATAGAACAAAAAAAATATTTGCTTGTATGATTGAGAAGTAGACTCTCATACATGTGCCATTTACATCATAATGTCAATGCAAAAATTGTATTGAATAACAACACATTCTTATACCTGTTTATTTTGCAAATGAACAGTATGAGCACTATTTTTAAAATATACTAGGTAAATATACTTTTAATTTTTTTCCCTTAAAGAATGAAGAACCTATTATAACCAGGTTGGTATGAAAAATTGAAAAGCAATCACCAATATCCACTCCTTGTAAGTAGACTTGCTTGCTTACAGTTAAAAAAAAAAGGGCAAGAATTCTTTTATTAGTTTCTAAGAGATTAGTTGGCCAATGGATTGAGTCATACAGGTGATTAAATGTCAAACCACCTTCCTCTAAATTATTATTATTATAGGCTTTGCTCTTACTCCTGAAACCCCTCCAATATTTGAAACTGCTATGAAAACATTTCTCGAAAGCTCATAAATTTCCAGGCAGTTTCAGACCATTGCTGGAAGCCATATAAGAAGTCATAAACAGTGAAAACAATTAACAGTCAAGTATTAAAAAAAGTGATGCTTTAGGCACAAGGACTGGCATATTCTCTAAAAGTTATGATGGTGGCATTAATCATTTTATTAAATTTAATAATTAATATTAAATTAATAAATAAAAACATTTATAATTTTATACAAAGAAACTTATAAAAACTTGAAGTTTAAACTTATATATTTTTTATTATTATTAAAAATAAACTAAAATAGCAAAAATGAAAACTAAAATAAAATGAAAAAACAAAAAAGAATCATTTTATTATAATTTATATTTAATAATTAACATTAAATTAATAAATAATAAAGAAACTTATAAAAAACTTAAAACTTAAGCTTATATAATTTTTATTTATTAAAAATAAACTAAAATAAAAAATGAAAACTAAGAACGAAAACAAAAAAAGAATACTTGGTAGATGGTTGATGCTTGAACTAATTTGACACTCCGCGAGTCCGCCGTGAACTCCACACTCCACCAGCCAAGTCACTCCACACTCCAGCAGCGAAGGCACTCCAAAGTCCACACTCAAGTGAAGGCACTCCACTCCACACTCAGAAGACAAAAACGTAATTGGATGAATGAATGAAAGGAAATGGATGAATGAATGAAACGACCTGCGTGCTCAGTTTATAGCGTCGTGAGGTTCCTTTTCCCTCCAAAAAACGATTTCGACACCTCAAAAAATCGTGGGTTTTTTTTTCCGGTCATGGGCCCGAGTTTGCGTGAGTTTCAGCAAGTACCCGCAATTTTGGCGATTATCTCCGATTCCGGCGAGTGACGAGTTCTCCGAAGTTTCCTGCGATTACCTGTTTCAGTGGCCGACTCGGCGCCACTCGCGAGTACTCATGACTCTGGCGCGAGTCGTGCTTCAATGCTTCATAGTTTATGGGTTGGGACACTCTAGTCACATCCACCCAATTGAGGATAAACAATGGACTTCAAGGTTTACAAGAGGGAGCTCCAACGAAGGTCCCTCGCCACCTAAGATTAATTGTGGAGAAGATAAATACCTAGAAACCCTTGCCAAGGAGCCAAGTGCATATCAAGACAAGGTCTAAAATACTCACCCAAACCAACAAAGGAGAATGTGCAAGCCAATAGCCTAGGACACCCTCCTTCCAAGAATTACAACAACATATTCTTTGGATCAATCATGAGAGGCTTGTAGAATACGTGAACATTCCTACATTGCCCTTAAGCACAATATTTGAACCAAGAAGAAGCTTTGAGAATTGACAACACTTTTCACCACATAAAAAGAACCCTTAGCAAGTTAGCACCATAAGTGCACAAAAGAAAGATATATCGATGAAGCTCCGAAAGAGGGAGAACTCTCAAAGTCCAACCATGAAAATGAAATGAGGATGTAGCTCTGTATTTATAGGAGAGGCTAAAACTTCCATTACAATAAAATATCAATTGTTTTCTTAGATTTAGCTAGGGTGGGGTAAAATAATACAAAATCCCTACTACAAGCAACTAATTCCTAACAATACAATAAAATAAGGTGGTGAATGCCACTTGTACAATGATGAGATATATGGGACCCCTAACAAAGGGAAAAATGCTCCAACAAGCAAAGATCAAGTAGTTGATGATGATGCCACATGGCCTCCAAAGGCCCCTCCAAAGAATATGCTGCAAGAAATATGCACATTACAACTTAAAGCCCCTTTACAAGTGGGGGTCTTCAACCAACCAAGCTCCTCAAGCAACCAAAGTATTAGCCTCCAAAGGCTTCCTTCAAGGTTACTTGTTCACAAAGAAACTTCTAAAAGGGGGTTTGAAACCCTCAAAGCTATACACAAGTCTGAAACGTTTTTATAAGAGACATCCCCAAAACACATAAAAAAGGAATCACTCCATCTAAACCTTTTTTAATATTCTGTCCAAAAGTGTGCTGAGATCTGAGACAGAACTGCCGTATGAGGTATATACGCTAAGGCTTGAAACTGACTGGGATCCAAAGGCAGGAGAAGAACCTTCTGACGGAGCTGTGGCCCCTCCTGCGCTTCTGATATTTGGTGGGTATTATGACTGTGGCCTGAAGGTACAGAATAACTTACACAGATCTGCTGGAAAAGCTAAAGAAACAGAGGCATATAAATATTATTTGGCACTGGAAAACACCATGAGTCGGCGCTGACATTTCTCTGGACAAGTTGGCCTTAATATTTTGCTTGACACAGGTCGGCCCTTGTATTCCGTGTTGAATTAGGTCGGTTTCCTTGTAAAATTAGGGTTTCTTCTGAAAAGGGAATGCGACCCTCTTAACTGTGGTTGTTTTAGGGTTCTCTTTATTGCCCAGACTCAAAGGCTTCTGTCAAGCAAAACATGCTCAAGAGTCTTCAAACGGTTGCTGATTTGAGGGTGTTACTCTTGCCCAGAATTTTATTTAGGGTAATTTCATGACTGTTTAGTGCTGTTTGATGGAGAAAACAAGCCTAAATGCTATTCATGACCTTCATCATCATTGTTAGAGTGCCCTGAATTGGATGTGCCTTGCTGTAGGTGACTGCTATACGTACAGAACTGATTCTTCGTTGTCAAGAGTCTAGACAGCCTTACACCTCTGAAAAGTGCCCAGGGTGCTTTCTCAAAGTTGTAACAGCACCCAGAATTGCAGTAAGATGACTGTTTTGACAGGTTGGAAATTTCATGTTAATGGTGTCTTAATGGCTATTGTTTTAGGGACTCTAACAGCAGCACTCAGATTTGGAAGCTCATCACCTTTTTCCACTGTTCATTGCTTTCAATGAACTTCAGTATTCTCAGGATTGATGTCCATTATTATGACAAAGAGAATCCCCCACCATCAACCCACACAGGACACCCATGCAAAAGATGGGTGGTAAATTGGTAATGTTATGAACATAAAATAGCAGTGTTATATTTATTATATTTATATATTAATACCATGGTAATTATGAAAAGGTGCATGAGCATCATATAAAGTTGCAACTTTACGAAGAGTCATCTTGAGGCCTATATGTACCAAGGCATCCATTATTGTACTCTATCATCTTGTCATCATATCTTTTCTCTTATTATGGTTTGCCATTGAGTATCAGACTCTTTTGTTATTTTGTTAAGATGCTCTGTAAATGTCTCTGTTATCTTATTAAGTTTGTCGCTAAATGCTTTGGTCATCTCTTCTATTGTTCTATTGAGTCTTTCTCCTGACTCTCTTTGTGCATACCCTAGCTTTTTTTGACCCTTCTCAACATCCCCAAGACGATGCCTCACTCTATTAACTTCGTCCCTATAACAGTTAATCTTCGCATATAGTTCGTTGACCATTTTGAGATTTGTTTTCTTTATGGACCCCACTTAAAATCTCTTTTATAATTTCAATTTTCGACTTTATAAGCTAAAGCCTAAAAATTAAAAAGTGACTTAACAAAATTAAAGTTTTCCAATTTTTTAACTCAACCCGAATCGTACGGACAGGTATATATGGAGACAACTTGATTTGTACAGTGGCTGGGCAGATTTGGTATGGATGTGACTCACAAATTTCATAGTATGCCATGATAGAAGACAAATTCATTTAAGAATCTAGATAGATTTGAGGACAAAGATTTCTTTAAGATGGTGGCAATATTATATTTAATTATTATAGACATTAATATCATTGTAATTATGAAAAGGCGCATCATATAAAGGTGTAACTTTATGAAGAATAATGTTGAGGCCTATATGTACCAAGGCATTCGTTATCATCTTATCATCATATATATATATGTCTTCTACAGGTAACAGACTCAACAACTAAATATAAGACTTTCAATTATTAATAAAATGAATTACAAAATAGATTTGACTTGAATGACTTCATGCACATTTGACACTAAACCTGTGCGGAAGTTCTTAACATCCTGTTCGAGCTACAAGCATCAACATTCCCTCTTATTGAGGAAGGAATTATGCACCAATCCAAGTTTATCTTTGAATGCTTCAAACTCCCCTTTTGCCAAGGGTTTGGTCAAAATATCAACAACCTATTGATCTGTGGGTACATATTAGAGCTTGGCGACCCCCTTTTGAATGTTGTCTCAAATGAAGCGATATCTGATTTCAATGTACTTGGATTTGTCATGAAAAATTGGATTCTCAGAGAGTTTGATACAACTTTGGTTATCACAGTAACAACTCTTGATAAAATAAACCTACAAGCAACTTAAGAAGCCATATGGCCTCACAACTGCCGTACTCACTACCCATTTACTTTGCCTCTGTTGAGCTGAGTGCCACGAAAATCTGCTTTTGACTGAACCAGGATATCATCATTGATCCCAAGCTAAAGCAACACCTTGAGGTGCTTTTCTTGTCTGATGCATTGCTTGCCCAATTTGAGTTTCTAATCCTTGCAACTTCACCTCACCATCTCCAAGATATTTCAGCCCATACTCCATTGTGTCCCTCAAGTATTTGAGCACATGTTTTGCTGCTACTCAATGCTCTTATCTCGACTCCACCATGAATTGGCCAAGGTGTTCAATGCAAAACATATATCTGACCTAGTGTTGACGATATACATCAAGGAACCGATCATCTGCCTATACAATGTGGAATCCACCAAATCTGAATTTGAAGTAGTGACCTTCTTCATAATACATATTAGTGATCATAGGTGTGGCCTTGGGTTTGTAGTCCTCTAAAATCTCTTCAAGATATTGATTGCATACTTATTACCTTAACCAAGAAAAATCTCCCCCGATCTGTGCCAAATGTCTAACCACTAGAAGTAATGCATCATGCCAATGCTCTTCATCTTGACTTTTGCTAACATATTTACCTTGCACCATGCAATGAGCTTCTTTGAACCTGTAAAAAATAGGTCATCTACATACAACACTAAAGTGAGTAGATTAGCCTCAACAAATATGAAATATAAATTGGGATTTGCTTGATTTTTGGTGAACTTGTACTCTACAATTATCCAGCGATCTTGGAAAACCATGCCTATGGTGCCTTGTTGAGTCCATACAAGGCCTTTTTCAGCCTACACACATGGGACTCCCCTTCTCATTGATTTGAAATCCATGAGGATGCTCTATGTACACTTCTTCCTCAATTATCCCATTGAAGAAGGTTGTCTTCATCCATCTAATGTATCCTCCATCTCATAATGGAGACTAAAGACATCACTATGTTAATGGAAGTGTACATGGTGACTAGAGTAGGAGTCTCCTCATAGTCCACTCCCTCTTTTTGGGCGAACCCTCTCGCCAAAAGCTTTGCTTTGTACTTCTATATGCTACCATATGTCGCATGCTTGATTTTGTAGAGCTATATAGAAGTCACTACTGACTTCTCCTTCGGTCTAGGCACAATGCCCCAAACATCATTCTTCATTATGTAGGTGTGCTCTTCAACCATGGCATCCCTCCAAAACCTATTGATCTGTTGCCTCATGAAAACTGGAGGGTTGGGAAACTATGATGCTGCTCATCAACGCGATGTAGTTTGGAAACTTCTTCAGAGGTTTGTTTTCCTTGAATGAACTCCTAGGAGCCTCAACATGCTCTTAAGCATCCCTTAATATTTGCTTGAACCATTGAGGTCTCCAAACATAATTGGTAGGAGTCGATGGCTCTAACTTTGCACTTGAAGTCTACTGTCCTAAACTAGAAGTTGCTAGTGACCTTGGCTCAATCCTTGGTGCTTCCTACTAATCATCCTTTGTCACTAGATTAGGCTCATTAGACAATCCTGGATGCAAAGTTTTCCTCCTTTGGTGTCTTGACCCCCAAAATCCTGTGAGGACACCTGTTTTGGATGTAGACTGCTGCATTGCATGCTTCTTTCCATAGAAACATCGAAAAATATTGGTCATGTATCATGTCCTTAACAACCCCTATGATGGATAGGTTCTTTTGCTTTGCAACCCTATTCTATTGTGGCTCATACCCACAGAGTTTCGAATTGGTGACCTTGTGCAAGGAGTGCCTTAACAGTACAACCAATCATCATCTATTCTAGGCCCCCTGGGCATGAAATTTCTCCTTCGAATCAACTTATCATTTCAATAATCAAAGCTTACAAGGAAACCGCCATATACTGTTAAAGAAACAACAACAGTATGGTTGATAAATCCATCTTGAACTGAGGTATACGACATGCCAAAAAGTTTATGACTTGAAGAAAATTAGACAGTAGTTATAAGGCCTGTATGACCCTGTTGTTTGGCCCTGTACGACAGCTGGTTTGCTCATTTGTTTCTGCTATGCTTTCTATCCTTAGGTTGATGTCTTTGTCAAACAATAACTCTGTTAGAATCTCTCTATTTTGTCTATTTTTTTACTTTGTTTGAAAACCTAATCTACCAAAACCTTAATCTCATTTGAGATTGATGGTTGAGATTAAATCCTAGTCCAAATCAATGGTTTAAAACTCAGACTCGGAATAGGTCTCAATCGAGGGTCAAATCGGACTTGGACTCGGAATCAACAATGAATCGACAATGACTCGACCGATTTGAATTTATGACTCGGTTTATAAAAAATACATGAAATATTTAAATTTTTTCTTAAAAAATTATTTTAAATATTTTAAACTTCAAAAATTTAAATTTAAAATAAGTTCTAAAAATTTAAAAAAGTATTGAGACATTTTTAAGATGTTGGGGCTTGAGCGTAGATTCCAGAAGGAGTCCACACCCTATAATGCCACACATAAAACATCATACATCAATAATGAAATGATCATATAGGTCTAGACTCTATACGCTGTTTGGGGCATAGAGCGGGAGTGCGAAGCGGGAAGCGGGAGCGAAGCGAAATGCGAAATTTTCAAAAGCTTATCAGGTGGGAGCGTTTTTTATATAATACATACTTTTGCTTTTTTTTATGCATATATGTCAACAAAACCATGTAGAATGTTGAATTAGTTACAGAAAGCATAAAAACATGGATTAAACTATATAACATCAATCATCTAGGTCCTAGGATTCTAGTAGTTATAACTTATAGCATTGTCATCAAATGATCAATCATCAACCATAACATCAACCATTTTCAATATATAACATTTGTCATGACTCATCAAAGTTTTGAACTCATATCTCTTGTAACAAAATCACCAAACAATAGCAGACTAAATCAAATGATCAACCATGAAATGAAATGATTCACGAAGCACATATTCATTAGTAATGATTAAAGTTCAAACTTAAAACAATTATAATATGCTATTATGTGATCAATAATGCAAAGTTTCTAGCAATGAAATTCAAAGCTAGGTTCAAGTTTCATATAATGTTTTCAAAATATTTAATAGTCAATGAGTCAGAGTCACCATTAGAAATAGTAAAGAGTAAGTAGTTACAATTTGCTAAGTAATGAAAAAATAGAAAACCACAAGCACTAATATTTCCTCATGCCACGGGAAAATTCTAATTTATTTTCTCGTGATCTTTGAGCACTACTAGCCTCCTCATCCCGAGTAGGTGGAAGTGGTGGTGAACCGCGTCCAACAACGACACAACCCTCATGAGAGGATGGAGGTTGTGAAGCTAGAGGAAAAACTAGTACATGTAGGATAGGTTGAACACTGTTACTAGAAGGGGGTGTCATCTCTGTTGCTTTTGTTGCTACACGGTCACCATCATCTGTTGAAGATTCAGGGTTAGAGGAGTTTTAAAATAAATAGTAAAAAATGCAGAAACATGTAAACTCCGATTCAGAATAGTACTTAATAAAATTTGAATTGTAATAAAAACAATCATAATTTTCATCTCTTTCAACTTAACGCTCCATAGTCACTGCGTTAGAGTTGGTATTTGAGAATCATCAAATGCCATGTATAGTAACAACATGATAAAATAATGTATAGTAGAAATCAGCAGTAAGGAGTCATAACCAAGCAGTAAAGAATCATAACCAATATTTGAATCAACCTTATACTCAAATACTTTAGGGTTGATCTTGTCACCGAAGGGACAAGTCAACTATGTAAACAATTTACGTACCTTGAGAGAGATAGGGTTTAAAGCACACAGAAGTAGACCTCAGACCCTTAGTCAACAAGAAGAGAAACTTCAATCAAATGCACAGGCTATAGCATCTCAGTCATACCCAATACAGTCACGCTAAAGACACACAATCATGCAGCACAAGAGACAGTCAGTCATACTGGGCAGAGATACACAGTCATGCTGTTGAAACAGTCTACCCAAGGGCTAGGTGACACACAGTCCACGCAGAAAGAAAGATAACAATCATACCGCTGAAACCCGGTTTATGTGAGAGTGAACAGTCACGTAAAGGTGGTCACGCTGCAAGTGGAGAGGCGGTCACTCTAGGGCATAGCCACGCTGAGAAACAATCCATAGTCATGCTACAAAAAACTTAGTCCACGCAGGAGCGAATACAGTCACAACAGTCATGTGAGTGGGAAGCCACGTGGAGGAACAGGCGTAGGCAGCAGTCACGCGAATGGTGAGTCACGTGGAGGAATAGGCGCAACAGTCACACGAATGTTGAGTCACGTGGAGGAATAGTCGCAACATTCACGTGAATGGAGAGAAAAAGGGCCATGGGATAGCCTAGCAGAGAAGCCACGAGATAGCCCAACAAACCACAGGATAGTCCAGACATGCAGAGGTGAGCCATGAGAAAGAACCGGTCACGCAGATAGCCATGTGGATGCGGAGCAGAGGTAAGCTACAGTAAGACCAATCACATGAAAAGAAAAGATAGGCGGAGCAAACCACATCATGCTAGCAGCAAGCGAACCTAGGTAAGTGAGATTCATTCAATGGATCAATAACATGATAGTGAACCTATCTTCTTATAAGGTTAGGAGTGTCATGAATCAAACAATTTGGTTGACTTAGGAAAAAGGTAAAGTGGTCCAAAATAAAACCATAACCAAGATAAAAATCATAATTAATGGTCCAATGGTTTTATAAAGTAAAACTATGAAACTTAGGGTAGTATCAAAGGTCCAAGAATAAAAGACATAAATAAATGGTCTAAAGGTCTTTATTAATAAAATCATGAAGTAAACTTTTATAATAAATTCATAAGGTAAATGGTCCAATAAAAAGAACTTAGGTTAGTGTACCAAAGACTCATAAGGTAAGAGTCGACAAAACAAAGGTACACACACAATAAGAGTGCTAGGACTAAGTAGGATAAGGAACCATGAGTCAACAAAGGGGGGCTACAATAAAACAACCCACAAACCCACAAGATCAAGGTGAACCATATAAGGTGGACAAAAAACTTCTTTAGAGGACCAACGAGACCAGTAAACTTCTCTCTCTCAAGGTACATTGTTTTATATATTTTATCATCACTGTATAAGGGGAAGATCCGAACGGATGGTATGATCCTTTGGTCCTCAATACTGCTCCTAAGGGTTAGGTTCTAGTGACATCATCGGGGGTGGCCACTCCCTTGAGAAGCAACCTAGCAGTAACGATTAGGAGAGAGGACATCACATATCATCTTCCATTCTTAAAGAATGGCTATCAGCCCTAGTTTGAGTTTCCATCCCAGTTTGAATCAAATTCTTGGTAACTGACCAGGTGCCTCCATTCTCCCAGAGAATGACTCTCAGTACTAAGCTGAGCTTCAGTCCCAGACGGAATCATGTTGATCAATTCCTGGACCCCGATTGAGTTCTCCATTCTCTTGGAGAATGGTCCTTAGTACTGAGCTGAGCTTCAGTCCCACACTGGAAGTTGATCAACTACCTGCAAGACCTACTTGGACATCTTGTCCTTGGTCCTAGACCAGAATATGTCTCTGCCTCTACCTGCAGGTTCTACTTGGATATCGTGTCCTTGGTCCTTTACCAGAATACCCTAGAGGCATATAGGGGCCCTAGCTACATGCTAAGGGCTTTGCCATGGCATCAACCTACTTGATCCCAAACCATAAACCCCAGGAGACTACTGAGGGCCATAGGGTACCTTCTAGGGTCTTACTTTGCCATAGTTGACTAACTAGGGTACCATCCTCCTTGAGAATGGGTCTCACAGCTGCACTAACTTTAACATCATCATCACCCAAAAGTTCAACTTCCAAGTGCTCTAAAACCATGGCTCCATCTTCCAAATTGTTCTCCTTCGGGTTTTTTTCCTAAGTGAGATATGATCTATCACTTTTGGCATGTTCACAATAATGAGACAACAACTTCAAGTTGTAGCGTACAAAAACCAAGCTTTCTACTCGATTTTCATTAAGGTTGTTTCTTTTCACACTGTGGATGAAGCTATAGGTGGTCCAACACCTCTCCACAGAAGAATTGTTCACCACTTGTGAAAGCACTTTGATAGCCAATTTATGCAACTGTGTGGTCGCAGAACCATACATGTTCCACCACTTGATAGGAACCAATCTATCTCGATCTTTGTTTGCATGCAAATGAGCGAACACCACATGTTGACCAAGGTTTTTGCTCAATTCAACACGCAATAAGGCGCTATCCTCTTCATCAGGGACCAACTTGTCTATAACTTGCATGTACCCAGCTTAACTCTGGATCTGTGTGGGATTTTCTCTTGACCCACCCCTAGCTGCCGGTTTGGCCAACCAAGATGGAGGATAATATTCTGGTGCAAGGACATAGGCTAAGGCATGGAGTGGAACATTAAGTTTATCCCAACCTTTTGACCACATGCTTTTGAATATGCTCATACAAGATGGCATCTTTTGGTTCAACAATATTTTTTATTTGGCCTAGTATTGTATCCGTTTGCTCATACACCTTCCCAATTACCTGTTGACCAGTATCTGTAAACTGAATCGTGTTATAAATGGGCTTGGTGAATTGCAACACATATTTGACACTCACCCAAAAATTGAACTTGGTTTGAACTCCAATAAGCGGGCCTTTGGGGCCTTTCTTAACCCATAACGATTCTTCTCACTTGCTACCTGTAAACCTTGTGGCTGATTTGCAAGGAAGCTGCTCTTTATTTTCCAATCTGCAAACATGCCAATCTTATTGGATTGAAAATAGATTGGATATAGAGGTGGCAAGAGCGGGGGTGGGGTTCTCTTCATGGAAATATAGAAGTATTTTATTCATGGGGCATGGGAGTAGCAACGTACAATCAAGCAAAAGCTTACGCTTTGTTCTTGGGAACATATCTCCTTAAGAAACATCAGATTAAGAATGTTATGATATTTAGTGATATCTCTATGTGATAAAACAATTGAGGAAAAAGTTACTAAGAAGGAACAATGCAGTGCAGAAACCTTGAAAGAATATCTTAGAATCTCAATAGCTTGGACAAAGTAAAGTTGTACGATTAAACAATAGCATAGCTGACCGTTAAGACTCAAATGAGTGAAGCAGTATATTTGGACAAGAGGGTCGTAGTAAAAAATGGGGACCCCCTGCAAGGTTTTGGCTCCCCCAGTGATTATGTTGGTAAGCAACATTAAGGCTTTTCTAATCTTAATCCTCCTTTCTCATGGAATTGATTGGAAGCAACACACTTGTCCCCTTATGAATAAGGGCATGGCATGCGAGTCATATCATTTTTAAGCCACGTGAGGGAGCCTGCCTTTACACTCCCTTGTGCCGCAAGCCCCCTCACATCCTTGCTTGTTGTTCCCAGTATGTGTTTCTTTATGGCCCTCATACACAACTACAGTTTCAAAAGTGGGATATCTCATACTTTAATTACAATGTTTGAGGATGGTATTGTTGGAGCAGAGTGATTTCAACTTTCAAGCACAGACCGGAAGTCTTCAGTTGATGGATGAGGCATCCCTGCATTTTTCTGAGATTGACAGAGTTAAGAGCTCATGTCCTGTGTGTAGATTTTTCTTAAGTTTCAGCCACCGGTTTCAAGTAAAAATTTGTCTCAGTTTATTTCAATCTCAGAAATTTAAATTGCTGGAAATAAACATAAATTTTCCTTACTTAAAACACTGCTGTAAATTAAATCTTTCACTGACAGAAAGTAAATATTTAGCACTTCATTCAAACACACAGTACTTGGAATTTTCAGCCAAATGGCCCTGGAAAAACCCACTAGGGTAAAACCAGTCAGAGAGAGAGAGAGTTTTTATTATGCTTCAGGATAAAAATCAGACATTAATTTTTACAGTAAAAATTCCAACTTATCTCAACCCAGAAATTTGACCAGCAGACTGTCTCGGTTTCCGTACTTTTGATGCCTCGATTTCTGTGCAAACCTCCTCGGTAAACGTGCCAAAAATATCAGCAAAATTCCAGCCCTAAAAAACTCTGCCAAACTGCTCAGAATCTGTACTGTACGGACAGCAATTGATGCTGCTGTATGGCTCCTTGAATTCTGTGCCAGAATTAAATGCTGCTGTCCTGAAACTTGTGCCTGAAACTTCCACAAAATTCGTGCCCAACACTGCCTCGAAAAACGTGCAGAGTCTGTACAGTACAGTCTGCAATAAATGCAACCATATGGCTCCTCTATCTCTGTGCTTAATAAATGCAGTCTGTACACCGTCTCGAAATTCGTGCACTGCAACAAATGAGTGTTGAAAACCCTTGTTTCACAGCAAGCTGGTTTAATGAACAATTTCTTGAATTTCACTTCAGCCGGTTATGCAAAGGCTTGAAGTTACTTATGAAATTTATCTTGAACAATTTAAACACGCTGAAAACAACTAACAGGCTGTAATTAAACACATGCACACCATAAAATTTGACACAGTGATTTTTGGCAAATTTGCCCTGGATAAAACCCCCACGGGGAAAACCAGTTTTGAGATGAGAGCTTTTATTATTTCTTCAGTAAAATGTAGGACAGAAAATGAAAGATGAAAATACAACTTATCTCCACCAGAAATTCTCTCAGCAATAAATGCACATGTGCAGCAAACCCTAGCCGTACATCTCCTCGAAATCTGTGCCGAACTGACAGCAGATCCGTACAGCAAACCAGCCGTACTTCCTCCTCGAAAATCGTGCAGAATTTATTGCAGTCCGTACATCTGTCCGTACAGCATTAAATGCAGCCGTACATACCTCGAAATCTGTGCCGATTTGCTCAGCCGTACACCTGTCCGTACTACTCGATAATTGTGCAGCATTTAATTCGGCCGTACACCTCGGGAACCGTGCAGACCTGGCCGTACTTTCTCCTCGAAATCCGAGCCAATAAATGCAGCCGTACTCAGCATTAAATGTGGCCGTACTCCAGCAATTAATGCAGCCGTACGATCTAGGGAACTGTGCAAGCA
>LPNX010388630.1:326437-371649 GCA_001517045.1 Pseudotsuga menziesii
AACAATGAGGCCGTACTCCACCTCAAAAACTGTGCCAGCAATTTACTGTCTTGGAAATCGTGCCCACTGAAAATCACTTCCAGCTCTGTCTCGAAAATCATGCCCTTCTCTCTTCTTCAGCTCTCTTTCATTCACTCGCTCAAGAATGAATTCATTTTTGCCTTTTGCTTGCTTTTGCTTCTCAACCCGAGGTAGGTGAAGAGATCTTAATCCAATCGCTAGGAATGAATTATATCAATGGCTGAAATTAATTGCACACATTTTAAATAAAAATGTTAATTTCACTCACCCACTTAAATTTATCAAAAAGTGACTTTAATGTTATAAAGTCACATTAAATGCTTTTTAAGTCATTTAATGCAAGTTCACTTTATTTCCCTTCGCTAGGTGACTAAAGGCTAAAGTCACCTAGGGGAACACTTCCCTAGGTACAAAACTAACACTGTGTCTCTTGGTTTCCTGTATTCAGTCTTATAAAGTCTGGGCCTTTGTCTCCTTCTTAGTTTGGGAAATTAAGATGCTCTGTTGGCCTGTAGGGACAGAAATTCTCTTCTTTGAGTTTTAGAATTACCTTCCCAATCGCTCTTTTAGCCTCGCTTTGGCTTTGATTTGAGATGCTCTTAGGTCGGGGACAGTACACAGGGCCTTTTCTCTTGAATTGTCTTTTAGATGGCCAACATCTCCAATTTGAATCTGACTGGAGGAGAGCAGATGGGAATTAAGAAGATATTGAAGAGAATGAAATGGACAGTTGGAAGGTATGTGGCAGGCTATTGAATATCTCAGTATTCATCTGGGAAAACAGGAAGCTAAGCAAGAGGAAATGGAGGCTAATCTGAAGGACTGGACGATGTTGACCAGTTCATGGAGGAAGCCCACAGTGGGCATAGCTTCAGTTAAATCTGTCTTTTTATGTGTATATCACTTGTGTTTTGTTGCTTGGCCAGTATGTAGGGGAATATAGTTTCAGGTTTTGTAGGGAAGTAATCAGTTAGGCTTTGTTTAAGTATGCTATAGAAGAATTATGTATCTTTGCTCGGCTCAGAGATGCTGTTTTGATCAAATTTTGAACTACCTGTCTCTTATGGCTGTTTGGTTTTCCACAGCCCCTATAATACAAATTCCTATCTCTTTCTGTTAAAAAAGGAAAAAAGAAAATAACCTTTATATGCACAACTTTGCTAGCTCTGTTGTTGGAGAAACATTTTTTTTGATCTCTACTGGTGCTTTCTTCTATTTATCTCTGCTTCTTTCCTTTTCATTAAACTGGGGTGTAAACGAGTTTACACAAAAAACAACAAAGGAAAACAAAATTGTTGTACTCCTTGCTTACCTCTGACATCATTTCCTGCTTCTCCTGAAGCATTTTTGTCATCTTCTGCTTCCCGTGCAACATGCACATGCTTGTCCATCATGTTGCAACTGCTTTTCTTATCATTCAATTGATTTATCAGCAATCACCATTCCTCTTCAAGGCATAAATGGCTTGGTTCAGATCTGAATTCTCATCTATCATCACATCCCCGCTAACTACAGCATGAGGCTCTAGAAATCAATATGCCTTTGCTTGTTTAGAATAACCAACCAACAATGATTTTCCACACCTAGAATCTGATTTACTCTTCTTCTGGAATTACTATATAAGCAATAGAACCAAAGATTTTGAAGTGCTTTTAACTTTGCTTTTCTTCTAGACTATGCTTCCATAGGCGTGACTATTCAACAAATAAACTGCTCAATGCTCATATATCCTTTAGGCCAAATATCCTCCTTTTTATCCCCCAGGTCAATCTTGAAAGGGGATGTTGGAAGTATGTTGGTTAATATTGACTTGGACATTAATTGTTCCAATGGTTTGCCATTAATAAAGTGGTTAGAAGGTGGCTTCAGTGGCCTTAATGTAATTAATGTTACAGAGCACTAGGCCACCTTCTAACCACCATAATAAAAAGTGACCACTAAGGCTACCTTTTAATTGCCACATCAATGACCCAGACTATTGAGACAATTAATGCCCATTGCCTACTGAGTCAAGGTGAACCAAGATATTTCTAACATCCTCTTTTTAGGATTGACTTTGGGACACAAAGGAGGAAAGCTGGTATAAAGGATATTTGACCAATTAAAAGTTACATTCCAACATCCTTAAATTTTCACTTGGGAAAGACGTGGTACAAAAGAATTTGTACAAATAAACATTACAATTAACCCCACTTATTGTCTACATGGGTAGGGATACAGTAATTACTAATAACAGAAGTTGTCAATAATAACCTGACCATGATGAAGCACAAGAGCCCCTATATATAGTTATTAGCTCTAGCATAACTACTCATTAGTTAGGGATAATCAGGCCACCTTCTAACCACTACATTAATGCCAAACTATTGGGACAATTAATGTCCTTGAAGTCAAGTTTAATAATAAGGGACCACTAAGGCCACCTTCTAACCACATTCAACAAATAAACTGTACTAGGTACTGCTTTCCATCAATATTTTTATGGCAGTGATTTTCTCCATACTTATTGCCATCTTTATATCCAATCTGCTTCCTTTTACAACTTTTGTTGTTTATCTTGGATTCCTCTCCATTATCTACAGGGAGAACCCTTATTCTTCAGCCAGATTCTTCTTTTACTGCAGGATTATATTTGTTAAATACATCTAATGCATTGAATGTTTTCTTGAGAAACTAAATCCACAGATTTTGTGAAAAATCATTAACAAAAAGCCCTATTTACCAGCATACAGATCTGTCACATTTTGAAAAGCCAGGATCCGGATACGGCAGTGATATGTCAAGGACAAATATTATAATAATATTTTTTAAAAACATATTGAGAGTTAAAAATCAAAGCCATTGATGAATCACAACATTAGAACTGAAATCATTAGATGCCATCAACTGGAAACAGTCACAATATTAGATCACTCACACACGTTCTCTCACTCACATGGATGCAAAATCACTGCTCGATATTGCTGCTCATCTGTCTTGACTCTCACGTTCACTGCTTGTTACGTGCAATATCAGCCTCGATATCACTGCGCATGATTGAGTCACTCTGAAAAAAATGCTCAGTGTCTTGTTTTGGAAGTGGGTCAGGGTTGGTAGTGAGTGTGCCTTGGAGAGTCTACAGCAGTAGATCTGGGCACCTACTCATCAGCACTGTATTGTGTACTGTATAAGCTAAATAGGGCACACCATAGTTTTCAAAGAGGCGATGCTTCACTGCTGATTTATAGAGAGAGAGGGTGCATGCATGTACGCACGCATGCATGCATGCAAGTGTATCTAGCCTTAGATAAGGCATGTGCCACTACCAGCTTATCGATGCATGCGGCACCAGTTAAAGATTCAGTTATTTTTTATTTTTAAGAGTCACAAAAATAAAATTCAGTTTGGTTTTATTTTTAGTAAATTCTATTTTCTGAGAATTTGACTTAGGATAAAGAGAATTTTATTTCTGAGTTTGAGTCACATGCAAACCTATTTTGTAAACCGTAGTCTGCTTTTCGCAGATCTTAAGAGAGAAGGCAGAGGTATGGATTCATTCATTGATTCTCGAGTCTAGCAGCTAGCAGTTTAGGGGTATTTTCCTGGAGCAGATTTTTTCATGTTCATATTTAATAAAAGCAGTGACAGATTTTGACAGTCGTCCATAGAATTCTGTTTAGAATTTTCTGCAGCACGTGTTTATAGATTCTAGCATTTATTACAGAGCTATTTTGGTTGGTTCTTAGTTCAGCTGTTTTTTTATTTTCCTGTAGGAATTGTATGCCATGAGTTAGAAAATTTCTGGAAGGGTTATCTTATAGAATATTTTAACGGGCTTAGGGTTTAAACAACTAGAAAAAAGCAAAAAACCTTAAAAAAATAAAAAACCTAAACTGCGTTGAATTTTCCTTGGCATCTGTGCGGTGGGGTTGAGTGCTGCTGGATCTACCTCCAAAAACCAGGAACTGCCTCCAGACTGTTAGTTATGTCTAGCTGGTGGATCGTACATGGATCCTAGAGGATCCATATCCATATCTAGATCTGAAATGGGGATCCATTGATCCAGTGTCAGGTACCCATGGCTTTGGCCACACAGCAAAAAGCAGAAAATATCTGGATGGTGTACTCAATTGACTGCGTATCTCAATATGCACATGCTCTAACACTGTTCTTGCTCTCCAGACTTTCTGGACGTCAAAAGCCACCTTGTGCTTTACCCCTACCAAACATGCTACGCACACCCTTTCCTCTGTGAACCTGTTGTAATCCCATCGATGTCTTCTGTAATGCCCACAAATGACTGCTGTAACACCCCAAAAGTGCCTGCTGTAAGTCATGCTTATCTGCCCAGCAAATATCCTGCTGTAACTCCAGCTATATGTTGCCCATGCTGTCTTCCCAGTTATATCTCAGTTTGCCACGGTGGTATGATATCAACCTACCAGCAATTTATGGCGTCTCACTTCACTGCAAAGTGAATCCATGTGTTTCCTGTCTGACATGATCAACCTGCTGCAAAACTCTGCATCAGGTTGTTGTGTTGATTGCTGACCCAAGAAATTTAAATGTCAAGCTGTTTGGATGGTTCAGACACATGATTTATAGAAAACAACAGACATTTCTGCTGTACCGTTTCTGCTCCCAAAAATTTGGAATGTCAGAAAAACTTACTATTTCTCCTTTACCGGCAATTTATTTTCATTCTGCTGTGCTGTGCAACTCAGAAAACAAACCTACGACGATTATTAAACTATTAGAAATTTATTTGATAAAGTCGAACTTATGAAATCAAGCAACTCACTTAGATGAAAAATCAAAATAAAATTCATGATGCCTAATATTTAAAGCCAGATGCTCAGGCCCATGTTGGCATAAAAAATAATTTTGGGTTTTTCAAGGGAATAATGCGTATAGAAAATTATAGCTGCCCTCTTCTATAAGCTTCCGTACTATGAGGGGTGTATCTATGTGCCATCAAAATATCCTAGGTTTGCACTTGGCCTTATCTGCACCCACTTGGTAGGATTTACACCTGTGTCTCCATGTTAATATATGTTCATTCACCTCAGTGCTTGCCACTAGACCACACTTATTAATGTACAATAATATGATAATATGACAATTTCTTTTATATTAATCCTATTGTCACAAAGGACATATTATAATAGATGAAAGCTTCTGTGTCTTTTTCTATATAAGTTCAAACAAATAAACCTACTTATCAGTTTTAGATATAGCTTTTGAGCTTTCCTTCAATGAAATTAGCTGTCTGAGTATAATGTGGTATTCCTCTCTTGTTGAGGTACAGGTTTATGGTTAGCCTGTTGCCTTAAGAAATATTTGTTAAAGGTTTTATGGTGTGTTCCTTTGATGGTATAATCTCCAAGGTATTGTAATGTGTAAGTAGCATCTCATACATACATTAAATCTGGCTATATTTCTGACTGTTTTTATTTGACACCAATTTTAGGGTTACAGCTCTGGTGAACACACTGAACCTGCAAAAGCAAGGCAAGAAAACAATCGGGCACCCTATGATCTAGTGACAGTTGAAGCAGTTGAACATATCATGAAGCAGTATACCGATAACCTGCTACATGCACTAGAAGGAATAAGTGGAAGGCTTTCACATTTGGAATCCACAACTCGGCATCTTGAGACTTCACTGGGAGAGTTAAAAATGACTGTTGAAAATAACCATGGAGCAACTGACGGAAAGCTTAGACTGTTGGAGAACCATATAAGAGAGGTGAAGTTTTTTGTTTTAGTTGCCATCTTTTTTGTCATAATTGAGGATGCTAATATTGTAGGTTGTTTTTCTAACTGTATATTTCACTCTTGAGATATAGATCACTAAATAAGTTTCTGATAAATTGCTGTTCCATTTACTGGTTGGAGTCATGAAAAAATGCTGTTCCACTGCCTTTTTATATCCCTTGTCAACTCCAGACAACTTGTGGCACTTTGGAGGTCCATTATGGCTTTGGATAGCTAGTCGTATGTGTTGAGGTACATTATAACACACTACTGGTATTACAGTGTTACCGATGGCTGATGTCTGTAAGGATGTCATATGGCAGAGTTGGTAGATTGATATAATCTTGTCTAAATTATGATACCATCAAATGGCAGAAGGCTGAAAATTCATTGAAGCTTGAAATTTTAAATATCATTTAACATGGAAGCAGAATGCTCATTAAAGTTTGTGGTATTTATTCTTTATAATATTTAGTTGACAATCATGGTAGTCATGGTTCATCGAGAGAGAATAGACATTAGGATGGGGCATTTCAGACTTATTAATATTAAATTGTTAATGCAACAACAATACTATGTATTACACAGTGCTGTGCATTTGGTTACATATACCAAAGGCCCTCTTATATTTGCTAATTAAAATTTAACTATTGAATTCAGAAGCTGTATGGTAAAGTTTGCGGTATTGTTCTTACTTTCGTCATGAGGTTTACTACACAGTGCATGGATGTATCTGATAGAAGTCCTACAAAGCCTCGTGCATTTGGTTGTAAATTTTCCAGCATTCTCCCAACCCGGTTTCAAGCACCATTTTCATCATAGTTTAATGCCCAACCCAATTTACTTTCAGCTGCAAATTAAGTCATTTCTCATAAACAATTTATGACTGAAACACAAGAAGAATTTTAATACTTTTAATGAGCAGCAATTAAAAAAACAGTCACAAAAAAAAATCAGACTCAGAAATTTTTGGTCAAATGACCCAGGAAAATCCACAACCTCCGGGGAAAACCTGTTCTAGAGAGAGAGAATTTTATTTTCTGCAATAAAATCAAAGTAGAGCAAAAAACAGAGATAAGCTTTTCTCAACCAACGTGCTCAGCAAATTGACTGAATTCATAAATTTTACAGTCAAAATTTCTGCCAATTAGCTGCCTCGAAAACCATGCCAAACTAACTGTGCAAACTGCCTCGATTTTCGTGCCCACTGCTGTAATGTATGAACTGTACAGTCTGCCTCAATTTCTGTGCCCAATGTACAGACTGTACGGAATTCAGTGCCCACTTTTTTCTCTTCTCGAAAATCGTGCCCAGAAAAACTGGCTCAATAAATGTGCCCAGAATTTTCCCCGGGAAACGTGCTGTACGGAAATGTAATTTCTACTGCTGTACAGTCTTGGAAAACGAGCCCTCTGCTCTTCTCCTCTGCCTGCAATTTTTTCTCCTTTTGTGCTCTCTAACTCCCATGAAAAACAGAATGAGACTCTAATGCCTTCCCTTGCCTTTTTGGTGTCTAAATGAGGAAGCTGAATAGTCATCTAATCCAAGGGCCCAAAATGAATTAGATGGAAGGATGATATTAAATGCACTTTTAATTCTCTCCAAAACTAATTTCACTCACCTCACTGAAATTTATCAAAAAGACACTTTATTCTCTAAAGTGAAAATTAAAACTCATCTCAAGTTATTAATTGCAAGGATCACTTTAATTTTCCCCTTTTAATGACTTAGGTAAAAGTCACTAGGGGAACACTTTCCTAGGTACAAAAATCAACACTCCCTGTTACCGAGGAAGGTGTTTTGCAGCACACCCAACTTGTCTCTGAAATGAATGAACTTACCTCTCCCAAGAGACTTTGTCAAGATATCTGCAACTTGCTCATCAGTGGAAATGTACTGCAACTTGCTCATCAGTGGAAATGTACTGCAACTCCATAATTCCTCTCTGAACATAATCACGGATGAAATGCTATCTGATCTCAATATGCTTTGACCTGTCGTGAAATACATGATTCTCAGAGAGTTGGATGCAACTTTGATTGTCACAGTGAATCATTGTAGGCCTCATCTCATGATCAAATAAAGCCACCAATAACTTGCGAAGCCACAGTTCCTCGCAACTAGCCTGACTGGCTGCCATGTACTCGGCCTTTGTAGAACTCAAAGCAACAGACTGTTGCTTTCGACTAAACCATGACACTGATGCCGAACCCAAACTGAGACAACATCTGAAAGTGCTCTTCCGGTTTGCCACACTACCTGCCCAATTTGAATCCGCGAAGCCAATCAATCTAACCCCATCCAATCTCCTCTAATCTAGACCATAATCCACTGTACCTGCAAGGTATCTCAAATTCTCAATACATGTTTTGGAAACCAGTGCACCCTCCTATGCTCCACCATGATCGGATTGAGAGTGTTCACCGCAAAACATAGATCTGGCCTAGAGTTGACTAGATACATCAACGAACCTATGAGTTGACGATATAAGATAGGATTCACCAACTCTCCCTCAGAATCATGAAACTTCTTCCAGTTGGTGACCATAGGTGTAGACATCGACCTGCAATCCTCCATCCGAAATCTCCTCAGAATATCTACTGCATACTTTCCCTGCCACAGGATAATATGACCAGGCTCCTGCCAAACCTCCAATTCCAAAAAATAATGCATCAACCCAATGTCAGTCATCTCATACTCTGAAGCAAGATCTCTCTTGCAAACTGCAATAGGTCTCTCCTCACCTGTGATCAACAAATTATGCACATACAACAAAAAAATGAGTGGATCATCTCCAACCATGATGAAATAGAGATTTAGATCAACCTCACTCTTCTGAAAACCCATCGACAGTAAGTAAGGGTCTATCCTGGAATACCAAGCTTGAGAAGCTTGCTTCAGCCCATACAAGGTTGTCTTCAGCCTGCACACATGAGACTCTCTCCCATGAATCTCAAAGCCTCGTGGTTGCTCAACATAAACCTCCTCCAGTATGATTCCATTGAGAAATGTAGTCTTCACATCCATCTGATGGATCTTCCAACCCATTTTCGCAACAATGGAAATCAATGATTTGATAGGAGTCTTCTTAGCTAGATAATCAATACTTGCATATAAGGAAAAAGAACGAAGTAGATATCACCTCGGTTTATTAATCAAACATTCACAGCAATGAGAGTTCTTGCACCAACAATCTAACCTTCAGAGTCTCAACTTTATTCATAAAGGATAATCAATTACAAGTTACATGAGCAGAGGTTCCTTCCATTTGTCCAAAACGAGGAAGAAGGCCTTGCTTAAATAGATTTTACAAACCCTTGGGGGGTATACCAAACAACTGGAGTAGACACGAGTTCACTTGAAGAGAGCATGAGTTAACTGGACCTCGAAGGAGTGATTCGAGGGATTGGTTGGTTGGATCTCATGGAGGTGCCACCTCTCCAAGAGAGGTGCGCACTCATCGAACTCCCCCCACCAATCCAAAACGCCATCTTTACCAAGCCGCCATTTAAACACATGCTTGAAATATGGATGTGATTCACCTTAATTTAGGAATGGGATTACTTCCAATTTCCAAGTCAATTCCACACCAACCAAATAACGCCACATAACACGTGAGGATGTCGCATTAGCTTGAAATGTTTGCGCCATACAATAAGTCAACTCAAAATCACGTTTTTAACTTGAGTTTAATTTGCCCTCCATATGAGATAAAGGAGACACCCTTTCCATGTCACTCCACCAAGAATTCATTTGACTTCAACCATCCATGTGAGGGCCCACTCTCCTTCATGCGCGAGTTTAGAAGAGGGATGTATCTCCTTAGTTTGTTTGATTTATTACCAATAAGATCATACTCCAAAGTGACGCTTTAAGCCAAAGATGATCTCATCTACCACATAAAACACTAAACGACACTTCCTCAGTGTCATTCCATTAATATTTTAATGACTTTTGACTTTTTGACTTTAGTGCAATTTGTCGTAATTTAGCATTTTTTTGCCACTTCGTCGCACTGATAGAGAAATAATGCCATATGGGACAATTTAGTCACCCAAAGCATGGGAAAAGTGGGTCCCGGGGTAAAGTAGGTGCTCTGAGCTTGAAAACGAGCCCATACACGCCAAAACAGACTCTGGATCATACTTTTTTTACATTTTGAAGTTTTCCATTTAAACCATTACAAAATGGCCTAAAAAAAAAAACAAAAATAATTGTTCTTCTCGGAATCAGACGAAACTCTAGGGGGACCTAGTACATGTCCATACGACTCAATACCGATGCCTAACACACTTATATACATCGACACATGAGCTTTAATAACCTCCTAAGTCCTAACCACCAAGATGAAAATTCTAGCTTTGGAGGAGCGATGAAAAACTCTAAAATTATACATCGCTTGTTCAGCATTGCATAATTGAGAAGGGAAAAAACACCTTGGAATAATCGGATTGATAGCCAAGTCCTAGGAAGCTATGTCCTTTACAAAAATTTTGTCGTGTTAGAACATTTATTACAATGCCCCCAAGGGGTATGAACATGCATTTTATTAAAAAAACAGGGACCACAACTGGTCCTGATGAACCATGGAACCTTCCGAGCACTGACAATGAACAACTGGCTTGTTCATGTCTTTGGTGGCTTACAGGAAATCCACTAAGTGCAAAACTAGTGGATAACACATTGTATGATGAATAGCAGAAGCTTACCTTTCCTGTAGGTCGATTCTCTTAAGTACTTAATTTCTCTTAAGAAGGGCCATTGTCTGTGAAACTAAATAAATGATTTGATCAAAAGCGACCAGGTGCTTTTATTGTTTCCTCTCTTTTAAATTTATTGCTTTTTCTCTTCATGAACGCTGTTTTCTGGTATATGAAATATGCAATTATTTGTTTTTGTTTATTTAGTTGTCCTGTGCTGATCCATAACACTAATATCATCAGTGCCTTCCCATGGTTAGTCTTCTCAGAAATTTGCAATTTTTGCTTTTCCTATGCTGTAACTTGTAAGCAATCCTGGAGCAATAAGGACCTACTATAGAGGCCCTAGGGTAGAGTTTCCAGTATTTGTCGAAGTTTCTAACACAATAAAGCAACAATTTAATGTCCAAGCAATTTATTTAATGGGAGCAATATTCTTCTCAATACACATCTTTTCCTTTGTTTGAGAGTTTAATCTGAAGATGGTTTATGCGGTGGGTAAAAAAGAGTTGTATCGGGTACCTCGAGTACCGCATGATACTCAGCTGTACTAGTCATGGAAAGCAGTGACGGAAGCATCAAGACAAAACAATTAATATAGTTACCTTTGAAGAGCTGAAATCGGTGAGTATTTACTTTAAATCTGCTATCATGATGTTCTTTTCCGCCCAACGGTCAAACTGTTGAGTAGTGAAAGATTAGATCTGAAGCACAAAATAGGCATCTCTTTGTATGGCAGTCCCTTGGTGAACCATATTATAAGGAACAATATTTATGCAATGAGAAGGGAAGGTGTCTATTTGAAGAATAAGAAAGAAAAATTGCAGGTCAAATTAGGTCATGTGAGCAATATCGAGTGGCAAAGAAAGAGAACATTTAGGAGGTTTATTGTAACAGCTTGTAACATTGTACTTTCATTACAACCATCTAGAAGCATAGACATTTTCTTAATGTCCACAACATAGAAGAATTTATTCAGTCATTTCAACAATAGTATTAACTGTATGCTGGGTTGCTTGGAATGGGGAAATAGGGTCGGGTTTGCAAAATTATATGGTTTTCAAAAATTGCACTTCCAAAATTTCACATTTATGAATTAAGACATTAAAATTCATATTGGCTATTTATATTACATTTTATATATTTCTTATTTATGTTTTTATAACAATAATATTGATAATTAATGCATTGCTCCAGTCTTTACTGTTAGAAATATAGAAATCAAATAGAATATTTCAAAAATCTGACGTTATGTACCACTTCAAGCCTGTACGGAATTCCTGGACAGTGGACAAGATATTAATATTGTATTAACCTGTGTCTTGTACAGAATGCTTGTCTTGTTAGAAACAAATCCCATTTACAGAGAACTGGCATTGAGCTTTCACATGCAGTGGAGCTGATAGATAGTCATTGATCATTGAAATGTCACTGTGCACCTAAGAATTTAGAAGCAAAGGAGTGAACAGAACAGACGTTTCTTTTGTCCAAAGTTTCTTGCTTACGTTTTTACTTGTACAGATTACCTGTTGTATATCAAATTATCAATGTGGATTAGTTATGGGTGATAACAATAAAAGACATAACTGTTGAAAGTTAAGATTCAGTAGAAGTGCTGTCGTGTACCTGTTGGCTTTGTCCAAACACAACTGGTCACTGTTTACTCCAACACATCAGTTCCCATTGTCTATGTTATTGTGAACTGTTTGAAATGTGCAGGAACTTATATCTGTTGAATCCCTTCCGTGTTTTTTTGCAGGTACAAACAGGTGTTCAGATTCTCAGAGACAAGCAAGAAATTGCAGAGGCTCATTCACAACTCATGAAATTACAACTTTCAAAGAACAACAGTTCCATATCAGAAGCCAAGCCAATGGATACACCACAGAATGTAGTGCCGACAACTTCATATCCACCAGCTGCACCTGTTCCCAATCCTCCAGAACAAATGTTTTCTGTTTCTTCTTCTCTGCCACCTCAACAGACAATTCCTCCCATCCAAACATCCCCATCTACAGGACCACAATACTTGCATCACCCAACACAAATATTGCCAAACGAGCCTTCTTTCCAACCCCCTGTGCAACAATCTGCAGTAACATCTCATCCGTATCAAGCCCCTCCTAACTTTCAGCAAGTGCCTCCTCCGTCTGTGCCATCCCTACCATATTCTCAGCATCCCCAACCGCTGCATTCTTCTAGCCAACCTGTTCCACCTCAAGTTTCACCTCCATATGGTCAATCTGAACGTTCTCCTCAGGTGTCTGTTCATTCTGTTCCACATCCACAAGGAACACCTCTCCCTTCCAATCGTTATGGTCAGGAACCGTCTTACATGCCTACAAACTATGGGGGGCCTAATCCACACCAGCAGCCTCAAGCACCTCCACCTCCTCAATCATCTCAACATTTTTCTGGGGGGCAACAGATGTATGAACCCTCTGTTGCAAGAACTGTGTCTGGACGCTCATTAGCTCCTATGAGTTATGGTCCCTCCCCTCCAGGTCTAAATAATAATGATCTTCAGTCATACAATGGTCCTATTTACAGAGTGCCTCAGCCAGTTCCTTCAGCACCAAGTGGCGGGTCTGGTTATTCACAGCTACCTACTGCACAACCTGTACATCACTCACTTCCTGTTGCTACTAGCGTAAGGGGCTCATCTTCTGCTAGTTCTGCAGCTGGAAATAAGGTTGCGGTTGATGAGGTTGTAGACAAAGTTTCAGCAATGGGCTTTTCAAGGGGCCAAGTTACATCAACCATACAGAGACTCAGAGAAAATGGACAACAGATTGATTTTAATGTAGTTTTGGATAAATTAACAAATGATGGAGCGATCCAGCCAGAGGAAGGTTGGTTTGCTCGGTGATCAAGTGGGCAGATTTTGTACAGGTTTATATTGTGTACATGCTGATCAGAACTATTGTCTACATCATTTTCAATCATGTTAGTTCTATGGTAACTTGTGTAAGCTCCAGTGATGTTGGGGAAATTGGTCACATCGACTTAGTGCCTATGCATTCCAACTAATTTAGGGGACCTATTAATACTGCTTTGAAAAGAATTGGAGCACAGTTGTGGGATGACTGCTTCAGTGGAATAATTGCATTTGATAGTGCTTTATGACATTTGTTTTAATATGAATTTTCTTGGGTTTGATTAGTGCCAGAAAATAAAGATTTAAGAATGTTTATTTTGTTTGTCATATGTTTGGCTGAATTGTGATTTTAAGACTCGTGGCAATCAGATCATTTTTCAGCTTGTTTACATATTTGGTATGTTTCCGAAAAACGAACTATACAATGTCCTCCATTTCTTTAACTTTTTGATATTTTGAAAGAGATTTTGTTCTTTAAAACATGGCCTGAAATTCTGAGTTCAATCTCTTAAAACATTTGGTGTTTCATTTCAATTTTGAGATAGAAAGCTCAGTGTTTAAATATATAACTCTACTTATTAGGCACCTGTTTTCTCACAATGGCTTAGGAAGTCTGCAAAGCGGTTTTTGAATTTTTATAAATTCATATAAAGCATAAGATGGTCTGAAGAAGTTAGGACGAATAATTGTTGAGGAACAAACAAATATATTTTATGTTTGCAGGTGCCTTCACAATTCTGAAGTTGCTGGCTGATTATTTTTCTCCTATCTGGGATGTTAATAAGCAAATCTTAGTTTGAAGAAACTAGGACAAAGAATTGTTGAGAAACACAAATATATTTTATGTTAGCAGGTGCCTTCACAATGTTGAAGTGTCCTGGCTGATTATTTTTCTCCCTACATGGGATGCAAATCTGTGGGCTGTGCTGCTAGTCAATCAACACAACACTGGACGACTCGACTGGAGATTTTTACAGCAGTTTGGGACTGCACTGTTTCCAAGATGATTTTTTAGGAGTCAGCACTAGGGCTATTTTCTTTTTTCTCTTGATTGATTTCTCTAATTAGCAAGTGTTGACCTATATTAAAGTATAATGCATTGACCATTTATCAAAATAGAGAACATATAATGTATGGAGTATGGACCATTTATCAAAATAGAGAACTTTTCAGATTCCAAAAACTGTTTCTTTAGTGGAGGATCTGTATCTTACATAAAATTAGTATCCAAGGTGGATGGAAAATAATACTTCTCAGCCGAGTAGTTGCATTATTTCTAAATACTTACAACAATAACTATATATAGTTGAAAATAACAACATGGTTAATGCTGTAGAATTTGTCATAAGTCTTAACAGTTCATTAAATAAGTCTTAATGGAAACAAGGTTGATCACAACTAGAGTAGAAACTTGGTGGACAGCTTCAGTCAAATCAAATTCCTTTAGAATACGTATGTAGATTTTGTTGAAGTTTACCTCGTATCACAAAAGGTTGTTAGTTGGCTACCAAAATACTCAATCACATGAATATTATTACAAATAAGCCATGTCATGATTTGTAATTTCTGCTCTCTTTTGGTTTTGTTTTTGGTTTGATTATTTTGATGTCCAAAACTATTTATATGATTATCATGAGGTTGGGATGCTTATAAGTTAAAGACGACAACTTTTAGGATCCAATTATTGTATTTCACAAGGATTTTTCATAAATGTATGATATCAAGTAGTAAAATAAACAAGTTCCCATTTGGATTTTGAAAAGCTTATATATACTCTAATAAGAGAGCATGGAGAGAGGCATGCAAGCGAGATCATTGGCCAATGAAAATATCCAACTTGATCGATTGATTGCACTGCGCACACTATTGATTGTAGAGGCTTTGATCAATCCGAATATCTATCTTCCCTTAACAAACTGCTGAACTTCATAACCAATATTCAAAGAAGCTTACATATTTTGTGTACATTAATGGTATGAGTTAGGTTGATCACAACACAAATGCTTAGTTGATAGTATGCTTCTATGAGACAAAATTATATCATTAAAGCTCAAGTTGTACAGAAAGTTGGCTTGGTATTAAGTCCATCGATAAAAAGAGAATGCTAGCTCAATGAATCTTATTTTGTACTTCAAAGATCACTGTAAAGATCCCTATTTTATGTTTGGTATTAAGTCCATCGATAAAATGAGAATGCTAGCGCAATGAATCTTATTTTGTAGTTCAAAGATCGCTTTAAAGATGCCCTATTTTATGTTTAGCGGTTTATGAGGCTTAGCTCTCAATATATACCTAGCGGTTTATGAGGCTTAGCTCTCAATATATATACCTTAGCTCTCAATATATATATGAGGCTAGCGCAATGAATCTTATTTTGTAGTTCAAAGATTGCTTTAAAGATACCCTATTTTATGTTTAGCGGTTTATGAGGCTTAGCTCTCAATATATACCTACTCTATGAACTACATGGAGATTGATGTTTGCTTTAATATATCATTTGCAAGGTAAACTACTTCACATGATAAGGGAAAGTCAAGTCATTTGGCTCATTTCCCAAGCTATGGATACCCCATTCCATACATTCACATAGGCTTCCACTATAGGATGTGCTTGGATTGATATAGTATTTTACTACTAAAGGACAACATTAGCATGGTAGTTCCTATATGACTTGAGCACCTTGCCATATGTTATACTCCATTCCATACATTCACATAGACCTTCACTACAAGATATGCTTGGATTGATATAGTATTTTACTACTAAAGGAAAACCTTGGCATAGTGCTTGGATTGATACAACATTTTACTACTAAAGGGCAACCTTAGCATGTCAGTTCCTATATGACTTACTAATTAGCTAGGTCTTGCTAATTTTTTTCCAAGAAAAATGTCATGGAATGTTCCTCTTCCTCAAAATATTGGATGGAGCGTGGCTCAATCACCATCAACAATATCGGTTGGATCTAGGGATTTTTCCTTGAAGTAGTGATAAAATTGGATGTCAAGGTTCAACTTTCAATATGAATCTACAAGAGACTAAACTCTTTATTTGATACTTAAAAGCTTATGTTCATCATATACGTTGAGAAAGTGATACCACGAGTGATCAAAAGAATGTTCTACATAATGAGTAGAACATGTTAATATAACTGATGCAACACCAGTCCCAATCTTGGAATTCATTAAGTAATATAAGATGTTCAAGGAAAGTTGCTCCGATCCATCATGAACCATGATGGGTTCGAGTAGTGATCCATAACATATATATAATTTGTGGTATTCTCACTCGTGCTTTTACTTGTGCATATGCGCATGCGCGTGCACACACACACGTGTGTGAGAGTGTGTGCATGTGCATATGCGCAAGTAAAAGCCCGAGTGAGAAAAACACAAACTATTACACTAGATAATTCAGACCTATCCTCAAACCACCTTGTAATAAAATTTATTCATATACTATCTTATTCAAATACATGTGTGTGTGTGTGTCGCATGAGCACAAGTAAAAGCACAAGTGAGAAAAACACAAATTATTACACTAGATAGTTTAGACCTGTCCTCACACTACCGTGTAATAAAGTTTATTCATCTATTACCTTATTCAAATACATTAGCCCAGTAAACTCTTTCCTTCAAATACCACAAAAAAATGCATATTAAAATCTTTCGATATCCAACTTCTCTGCAATAGGAGGACAAATTTGAGCAAACTCTAATACCACTTGAAAATATTTAAATTATGGTCTAGTATGATCATTTGCGTTAGCCTCACTCATGTTTTCACTTCAAAGAATGTTACTAGTTAAACTTTTCAAGGAAAATATCCATGTGTAACCTCAATTTGATTAAATTTGGACTAATGAAACAAAATTTAGACCAAGAAACTATGGATTTTGATTTTGAAAGTGTGAATATCAATCTTAATTACAAGATGGAATTCTAGAAGTGTGAATATTAGTTTTTGAAATTGTGAATTCCAATTCCGAAAGTGTGATTTTTTCGTTTTTCAAAGCGTAAACCTTGCTTCTGAAAGTGCGAATATTGAGATAAAAAGTGTTATTTTTTATTATGAAATTGTCAATTTTAATTGCAAAAATGTCAATATTTAAGTGCTATAATGTGTATTTGGATTTAAATATGTGAATTAATTATTTTTTAATAAACATATTATATATAAATGCAAGACGAGTATGTGCTTGCTTTTTTTCTTCTTGTTGAATACATATCTCTTGAAATGCACTAAGACTTTTCCTCATCTTGAGAATGGTACCCAAGGTAGATCAAATTCTTCATAGCTCAAGGCCAAATCAACAATATATTTGTTAAGATCTCAACATTCCATTTGTGGGGATTGATCCTACGTGGGGAGGATAACACCTTCTCAATTGCTTGATCTAGACCAAATTAATGAGACAATGTTTATTTGGATTTCAATATAGTATAATTAAATTATTTTCTAATGAATATATTTGATCTTATATCAATATTAATGTATTGAACATTTTTTTTTCTCTACATATTATGACTATGATAGAAATTGCTAAATATATCAATATTGAAAAGACGCAACACAATAGTTTAAAAAAAGTGATGATGACAATCAATGCATTGCAATTTTGTACTTTTTCAAAGCAATTAGAGGCAATGTACAAAAAAAATTCCATATAAACAAAAAAATGACTACAAGCCAATAATTTTACTTCATCACTTGAACTTCAAAAGCTATAATTTGTTTATTTGTGGAAAATTGTAATGTCCCCAAATTTTTTTAATAACACCATGGAGAACCCCTTACCCATTGAGGACCCCATGGTTCATAGTGGAGAAATAATTTAATCAATAAGGAGTCATTTTGATATATTAATTGCCTATAGTATTTAAATTTGTTAAACTTTGGATTAAAATTGTATGTTGAAATTATAATATTTTGTAATAATATTTAATTATGTAATAAGTGGATGTGCTAGGTGGCCAAGGTGGGTGCATGAGGTCTAGTAGAACCAAGGAGTTGTCATACTAAATGACAACTAGGAGAAAATAAAGAAAAAACGATAAATCCAGAAAGCGCTGGACATAAAGCAGGAAAAACAACATAAAAGCAATAGTAAGATAGGAGTTTACTAATTTTGAGAGAAAAGGCTCAAGGAAGTCTAGTAAAAACAAGAAAGCAAGATAAAATCATTGTTGGATTTCGTGCAACTTCGGAAGTTATTCTTATTGTAATTTTATTATATTGTTTTGTACCTCCCACGAGAGATCATAATGATGTAATCATTCATGTAAACCATTGAAAGAATCAATGTAAACCTTGGGGAAGTTTAGAACTATTTTTTTTTAAATTTTCCCTCGAGGTAAGTCGACCCCAATTATTTAGACAAGTCGACCCAATTAGGGTTAAAAGACAGTTTTGTAAAGTGTATAAATAGAGAGGTTGGACGCCTCATTTGGTACAACAACTCAATAAGAAAGTTCGCCTAGTGAAGGAGAAGTTTGCTCTAGCAGGTGAAGCAATGTGTTTCTGGGGTTCTTTTGTTTTTGTATTTGTAACTTCAAAAGATATTCTGACGTGTAATATCATTGTATGTTGTTGTACCCCCATCGTAGATGTGTTTCCCTCCTTTTTGAATGTCATTATTGAATATGGTCCTTGAGGTACAACCTCTGTTGTAAGTCAAGGCAGTAGTCCCCAATTTAATATAACAAAAACTCGTTTTTGGACTCTCCCTAGGTGAAGTCGACCTTGTTAGGGTAAGAGGTCAACCCAGTTAAGTTAGAAGGTTAGTCACTTGAAGGGTATAAATAGGGAGGCACCCTTCCTCATTTATATACACACTCATTGACTCAAGTTCACATGAGGAGAGAGAGAAGAACAAGGAGGAGAGAGAGAGAACTACAGATGGCTTCTTATACTTCGGTTTTTCTGCCTTGTGATATTCTCTTAGTGACATAACTATTCTAAGGAAGTTTGTGAGGTTTTCTCCTTTATGGTTTCCCCGAGAAAAATATGTGACTTGTGTATCTGCTTTATCTTATGCATCTTTCTATGCTTGTTATTCTTTCACATAAAGATCCTAATCAATTTGAATTAGATTAAAAAAACTAACATGGTATCAAAGCCTCTCTAAAGGAAGGCACGATACAACACCAAAAACTAGGGATTCCTAGTTCAAGGTCTTCTCTCCACAAATCATCAAGAAAAGAGGGCTAGGCTAACTCTCCATAAGAGGGTGCATCTTTTGGTGGAAGAAGAATCAAAATTGAAGAAGTTTCATTTTTGACCTAGACACTCATGTCGGGAGAAACTAGCGCATCAATTTTCAGAGGCTTCCCACCCCAACTTTTAGAAAAGTACCTTGTTGAGCAACTCGCCTCAAGGAGGCACATCTTTCTATACATACATAATTCCAAAATTCCAAGTTTGGAAAATTAGGATTTCTCTAACAAACCCTAGGTCAACCAACTTCAGAACCAGGCCAAGCTCCTCAAATTGGTAAGATCTAAATCTTTGTTATTTCCATTTGAGGTTCGCATTTCAAATTGACTCATCATATTCAGCTTGAGGACAAGCTTGAGGGAGTTGATAACTTTCGAGCATGGAAGTACATGATCTCCCTGATCCTTGAAGAAAACGATTTGGATCAGTATATTAGTAAGGAAGTTCCAGAGCCATAGGGAGATGAGTCTAAGGCTATTCATAAGAAGAAATTTTTAAGGACAAGAGGATCATTGCAGATTCTATTAACGATCACCTCATCCCCCATGTGTCATCCTTGAAGACACCTAAGGAAGTGTTTGATGATTTGACGAAGTTGTTCAAAGGAAAGAACATCAATTAGAAGATGACATTAAGGAACCATCTAAAGAATGTGGAGATACAAAACTCAGAGACCATGTAATCCTATTTCACAAGGGTTGCTCAAATCAAGGAACAACTTGAAGCAGTCGAAGAGAATGCAAAAGGAGAGATTGTTATGACCAACTTGAATGGTCTCCCAAGATCATGGGATTCATTCATTCAAGGAATATGTGTAAGAATGAAGTTGATCTCTTTCAACAGACTCTGGGAAGAATGCACACAAGAAGAAGCTCGGCTCATAACAAGAGAATAGAATATGGGAGCAACTGAAGATCAAGCTCTCATAACTCACACCAGAAGAAATTATAGAAAGAAGGAAAACCACCATCATAACCTGTTAGATTTTCTTAAATATTATAGAAGTATATCTTAATTGCATTTATCAATAGGATCACTAGAATATAGACAAAGCACATAACAATAACACAAGTATTTGTCACTTGGGAAACCCAATCGGGAAAAACACAACAACCTTCGTCTAGAGATGACAATTCTGAGATCAGAGTACAACGAAGAAAATAAAAATATGGAAATGCATTGCAAACATGAAAACCTAAAAAATCAGTCTACTTCTGAGTTGCTGTGTAGCTGTTGTCTTTCCCATAAAACTACGAACTGTTGTGTAGCTGTTGCGCTGCTGTTGTGTGCTGAAATGAGGAGGGGCGCCTTCTATTTATACTGTTTTTCCACCCAGAAATAACCGGGGTCAACTTCAATTGGGGCTGGAATAAATTATTTTATATTTTATTATTTTATTTATTATTTTATTGTTGGATTTTCTCCCCAAGGATTACATTTCTCTTTCTAGGGTTTAGATGAATAATTACAACAAGTTCAACTCCCGAAGGAGGACAATAAGAATAGCTTCTGAAGTTGAACAAACTCCAACACTCCCTCTCAACAAGGAAGGCATTCTTCGGTCTTCATCAACATCATCATCATCTGGGTTTCATCTGTACATCCATACTGTCTCCATAATCTCCAAACATACTGAAGGTTGTCTTTATAAATTTGTTCTATCCAGATATATGAGAGAGAATCTTCTGCTACCCATCTGTCTCTACTATCGATGGAATACTTCCATACCTGACTAGAGATCTCGGATGAGCACACATGCATGACTATCTACTACTTGTTTGTCTCATCCACTGATGAGGTACTCCCATACTTGGCTGAGAACCTGAACGACTAGAGGTACCTGTGCAATCACATGACCATCTACTACTTGTTCGACTCATCTGCCGATGGGATTACTCCCATACCTGGCCGAGCACCTGGACAAGCAGAGGCACCTATGTGAACCCTACCATCTACTACCTGTTTGTCTCATCTGTTGATGGGATTTCTCCCATACTTGGCTGAGAACCTAGACGAGTAGAGGTACCAGGTTGAAACTGACCATCTACTACCTACCCGTCTCATCTGTCGATGGGATTTCTACCATACCTGGTTGAGAACCTAGACGAGTAGAGGTATCTAGGTGAAAGTATGGTGAATGTCTCTCAGTCATCTCTCCCTATCAAGGAGGGATACATTCTCTTCTACTTCGAGTCTTCCGCGAAGGTATTCAAGCTTCATCCTGGGAAGAGGCTTATTGTGAACATCTGCAGTATGGTCGTCTGTCGAAATATACTGGAGCTCGACCACACCTTTCTGCACCATATCATGTATGAAGTGATACCGAGTCTCTGTGTGCTTCGAATTGTCATGAAATACAAGATTCACTGACATCTGTACACAACTTTGGTTATCTCAGTAAATCACAGTTGGCTCTAGAATATGTCCAACAATCCTGCAAGAAGTTTATGAATCCAAATTGCTTCCCTGGCTGCTAAACTAGCAGTCATATACTCAGTCTCTGTAGTACTAAGAGCTACTAAGTTCTTCTTCCTATTGTATTAGGAAATCACTGTAGAACTCAAACTGTAAACAACATCCTGAAATGCTCTTCTTATCTGTAGTGCATCCAGACAAACCTGAGTTTGTAAACCCTTGCAATCGTAAGTCACAATCTGATTCATATCGTAGATCATATCCCATAGTGCCACGTAAGTATCCAAGAACATGTTTTGCAACAATCCAGTGAATCTGCCTCGATTCACACATGAACTAACTGAGATAATTCACAGCAAAACAAATTTCTGGTCTGGTGTTTGTCAGATACATCAAGGACCCAATCAATTGGCAATACATGGTGGGATAAATCAAATTTGAATATGAAGAAGAATCCCTCGGCTTCTTCAAATTTGCATCCATCGGAGTAGCTATGGACTTGCGGTCCAACATTCCAAATCTCTTTAGTATATCCATGGTGTAATTTCCTTAACCTAGGAAAATCTTCTTCTTCCTTTATCATTCTCCTAATCCCAAGAAGTAATGTCAACAATATCATTGAGAAAGGATGTATTGACATCCATCTGATACAACTTCCATCCCATAGCTGAAATAACAATAAGCGATCTTATGGAAGCATATCGAGCCATATGAGAAAAAGTCTCATCATAATCGACTCCCTCTTTCTGAGAGAGCCCTCTGCCAACAAATCTGGCCTCCCATCTGCTCCGTGTGAAACTTCATGCTCCTCTGCATTCTGCAAAATATGTCGTGCCCATTTGGGTCTTTTCCGGCTTACTGCCATATTTGTGGGAGCATCATTTTTCTCAACTGGATCAATGGAACTGATCAATTTATTCATTTCTTTAGACTCCCTCTTAATGTTTGGAGGGGAGATGATTTCATCTCTTCATCGTCATTGATCTCCATATTTGATCCTCTTCCTTTTCAGATAGCCATTTCTTCTTCAAATGTTACATCTCGACTGACTTCGATTTGCCTCAATCGTGGGATGTATATTCCAGTCGTCCTTTGAGGACTTGCAATATCCCACGAATGTTCCCTTCTTTCATGAAGGTTCTAACTTGAGCACATGAATCTATACTGAAGAGTAATTGTCCATCCTAGTGATGACCAGATTCATCAAGGATCCTTCAATTGTCTTGTTCGGATCATGACATCAGTGTCGTCAGGTTTTTATCATGTGTAATATACTAGAATCCTTGTCTTTGAGGGATAACTCCCTCTATCTCTCAGAAGTCGGTTGAGTAAATCTTGTTGAAGCAGCATATAGATCGACATTCACAGAAGCTTTCTACTTCTGATCACCAAATCTCTGCATGATATTATTCTAGGTCCAAGAGTCATAATACATGCTTCTAGAGGCTTTCTTCTTCCATTCCATCTGTATATCAATGGGATCGCTTGTCCTTGTAGATCATGGAATTCCTTACAAGTCAAATCCTATCTGATGGTTAGCAATGTTTCACAATCAATGTATTAACAAAATATTGTAGGAAACCTTTAAGTCAAAGTTTCGACACAACACACGTAAGGCCATTATCTGGATGCTTATGGTCTCCTTTATAACATATCGTCAAGTGTGTGTACTACTCCAAGTATGTTATAAAGGAGTTTTCATCCTTGATGGGTTGTGCAACATGACAGGCTATTTAAACAATCATGTGTATAACAAATACTAGATGAGCCTACTTGTCAACTACCTGAAATGTAGATTTGTGTAGAACATATTAAAAAACAACCAAATCTAATCTACTAGAGCATGTAAAATAAAATACTATCTTTTGTAGTTGTGTGGGTGGGCTCCCATTGTCAGGGTCCACTGGTCTTCATATGCTTGCTTGATGATCATCACAATCTGGATCTTCATATCATATCTTAGAAGAAGAAATCTGAACGATCATCCTTCCTCGACTCCTTATGAGGAGCGTCTTCTTCTACATCAACAATTGAAGCTTCATTCTTTTTGTGAGAACTTCGACAGCTACAGGTATAATGACTGTATTTCTAGCACTTGTAGCATTGGATCTGAGATAGATCCTTCTTTTGTTTTTCTGATCTTAGGGAGGACTTGATGTATTTTCTTGATGCTTGTGAATGCACGGCTTCCTTCCCCTTCCCTTGTCTTTCTTAGTATGTGATACGAACGCTTGATTTTCCTCAGGTTGGGTACCATGAATTCTTTGGTGTGCTGCAATTCTTATTTCTTCATGAGTGCATTCTGCCCATAGCTTATCAATTTTGGGCAACTTGGTTTGACTACTTATAGTTTGGATGAAAGACTCCCAAGATGGAGGGAGACCATTTAAGGTGGTCATGGCAAGATCCTTTTCTTCAAGATTGTCTCCACTGGACTTTAGCTTGTCGTGGAGCTTGGTGATCCTCATAAAATGAGGCAATATCCTCAGAATTCCTCATCTTCATCTTCTACAGTTGATTCCTCAATGTGAGAGTCACATTGATGCTACCGTGTTCAAATAACTTCTTTAGGGTTTTGAACATCCTCCTCGCCGCTGTATTTTCTGATATATGAGGAACCAAGTGATCTCTAACTAAGTCCACTAAAATCCTCCTTGCTTTGGAATCATCCTTTCTCCAGTGAGGTTTGTCTTCTTCGGCTTCTGGTTCTAGGACCTTTGCCTTTACAAACTGTAATAGGTCATTTTCTTCTAGTAGAAGAAGAGCCCTAAAATTCTAGGGGACGGAATTGGAAGCCCCTTCCAAACGATCTTCAACCTTCATGTTGATCATATTGACTGCATATCTATATATGGAGTTGATCTGCTGTAGTGTTGGTTTTTTGGTTCGGGGTCAAATTAGGGTTTGGCTTTCCCAGAGTTTTACCCAACCAAAAATTTCGATCTTGGTCTCTAAATTTCTATTTTGAGGAGGAGAACAATCCTATGCTTGGCTCACTAAAAAATTCCGCTTCTGTGAAAATCCCTAATTTCCCATAGCAGTGGTAGGCTTAAAACTGAAAATGCTCAAAATCCAATTCCGTTTCAACAGAAAGATGCACCTTAGAGAGAAATTCCCAACGCTCTTTTTCTGCCAAAAGGTTGAGTGAAGGCCTTGACAGATGAAACCCTAGTTTCGACAATGGATTCTTCTAGGACTGCTCTGATACCATGTTATATTTTCTTAAAGATTATAGCATTATATATTAATTGCATTTATCAATAGGATAACTAGAAGATAGACAAAGCACACAACAATAACACAAGTATTTTTCACCTAGGAAGCCCAATTGGGAAAAACCCAGCAACCTTCACCTAGAGATGATAATTATGAGATCAGAGTACAATGAAGAAAAGAAAAATAAAAATATGGAAATACCTTCTAAATATGAAACCCTGAAATCAATCTACTTCTAAGCTTTTGTGTAGTTGTTGTCTTTCCCATAAAACTACGAACTGTTGTGCAGTTGCTGCGCTACTGTTGTGTGCTGAAATGAGGAGAGGCGCCTTCTATTTATACTGTTTTCCACCCAGAAAATAATTGGGACCGACTTCACTTGGGTGTGCAATAAATAATTTTATATTTTATTATTTTATTTATTCTTTTATTGCTAGCTTTTCTCCCCAAGGATTACATTGCTATTTCTATGGTTTAGAAGAATAATTACAACAAGTTCAACTCCCGAAGGAGGACAATAAGAATAGATTCTGAAGTTGCACAAACTCCAACACAACCAAAAGAAGGACCACCATCAGAAAAGACAAAAGAAGTCCATAAAATATCCTTCCAATATTCAATTCTGCACTTGTGAAGAGAAGGGACACTACTCTAGGGATTTCCCCAGGGAAAAAAACTCCTTTAACAAGAAGTCCAACAAGAAAAGACATCACGCTCACACCACAAAAGATGATGAACCAACAAATAAAGATTCATAGAAGAAAGAGATGATTCTTCAAGTGATGAACAGTATTTCCTAATATCAAAACTCATGGGCATTATCTCACATGGAATAAATGATTGCCTTGTGGATAGTGGGGCATCTAAACATATGACAGGATACAAATAATGATTCGTCAATCTATCTGAGCATGAATCACCTCACAAGGTGAAACTTGGGGATGATTATCAATACCCCATAAAAGAAAGTGGAGAAGCTTCATACAAGCTAGATTGTGGGAAATATTTGAAGACGACATATGCGCTATATGTTCCTGGATTGAAGAAGAATATTCTCTCCATTTCCGCACTAGATGCAAAGGGAATAAGAGTTGCATTTGTAGATGGTAAAGTCCTAATGTGGCCAAAAGGAAAGACAATCAATGATGCAACAATAATTGGAGAGCATGAAGGAGGTTTGTACATGTTGAAGGGACAACCTGAACAAGCATTGGTTCATGACTCAATAGAACCAAGTGAACTATGGCACCGAAGGATTGCATATGTTTACTAGAGAGAACTACAAATTGCAAGCAAATCAGTTTCAAGACTTCCAGAAATCCAGACAAAACATGAAGGCATTTGCAAAGGATGTGTGCAAGGAAAGAATGGTAAGAAGAAATTTCCCAGAATTGAAGGAAAAGCAAAAGGAATATTGGAGATAGTACACTCATATGTATGTGGTCCCATGTCATCCATCTCACTAAGCAGGTATGTATACTATGTTTCCTTTATAGATGATTTCTCACGTAATACTTGGATATATTTCTTGAAAGGGAAAAATGAAGTATTTAGTAAGTTCAAGGAATTCAAAGACTTGGTAAAAAACCACACTGAAAGGAATATCAAGACTTTGCGGTCAGATGATGACGAGGAGTTCACCTTAGAATAATTCAAGAAACTCTCTAGAGAATCCAGGATTAAGAGGGAGTTGAGCACTCCATACAACCCTCAACAGAATGACGTTGCAGAACGAAAGAACAAAACTATAAGAGAAGTAGCAGAAGCAATGCCACATGACTAAGATCTTCCGATGCACCTTTGGGCATGAGAAACAAGGGCAAATTTGTATGTACAGAACCGTACTCCTCATCGAGTACTCAACAACAAGATTCCTGAAGAGGATTTCTCAAGAGAGAAACCAAAAGTCAGCTATCTCATAATACTTGGATTCCCAATGTACATACACATCCCAAAGGAGAAGAAGACCAAGCATGATCCTTATGGAAGGAAGGGAATATTTGTATGATACAATGACACTTCAAATGCCTACCGAATATACTTCCTAGGATTTAAGAATATCAACATCAGATTAGACATAACATTTGTCGAAGACTCAACATACTCCAGATGCAGGAAACTACCTATTGAAGAGGTCGAAGAACCTGAAGGAACTAGAGTCCGAGATACAGAAATGGAAGAAACAATTTTAGAATACCTTGAAGATCATGACATGGAAGAACCATAAGGGCTTGTAGAAACACTTCATGAGAAGAAATCCCACAAGATAAAACCAACATGTGCACAGGAGTTATTATAAGATGCAGAAAGATATGGTGCTCCAGATGGTATGCATAGAGAAAAGAAAATACCTAAACCATATAACAACTATGTGGCCTTGCTATGTGACATCATTGATAAATATCCTTTCAACTACGAAGAAGCAACTGAAAATAAATAATGGAAGGATTCCATGATCGAGGAGTACAATCGATTACGAAGAATGAGTTTGGGAGAGAGTTCTGAGACTGAAAGGGAAGTCTGGTGTGACTTTGAAGTGGATATACAATATCAAGCATGTTGCAGATGGAAGAATTGAAAAACACAAGGCAATATTCATGGAGCATGGATTCTCAAAGAAAAAAGGCATAGACTACGAGGAGACACTTGAAATCATAGCGAGATACACTTCCATCATATCTATACTTGCATTTCCCGCAGTAATGAAATGGAAGGTACACCAGATGGACGTCAAGACAACATTCTTGAATGATGTAATCGAAGAGGAAGTGTACATGTAGAAACCACTAGGATTTGAGACACATGACAAATAGACTCATGTGTGCAAATTGAAGAAATCCTTGTACAGATTGAAACAAGAACCCATGACATGGTATGACAAGATGGACAAATTATTAATGAGCTTAGGATTTACTAAGAGTAAAGTGGATTCCAACCTTTACTTCAAGGTTGAAGGTAGAATACTGGTGATGCTCCTTCTATATGTTAATGACTTGTTTCTGACAAGAGAAGACAAACTCATTGTAGATGCAAAGAAGAAGCTTTTCGTTGAGTTTGAGATGAAATACCCAAGGATGATGCACTACTTCTTAGGCATGGAGGCGTGGTATATCGTAGATGGGATTTTCCTTGGAAAAGGAAAGTATGCAGTGGAGATTATGAATAGATTCAGAATGCTATACTGTAAGGTGATGGACACACCTATGGCATCGAACTTGAAGATACTGTGTGATGCTTCATCAGAGTTGGTTGATGCCATGATGTATCATTAGATGATTTGATCATTCATGTACCTGATGAATACGAGACCAGACATATGCTTTGTAGTGAACACTTTGAACCAGTTCCTGACGGATCCAAGACATGTTTACCTAGTTGCTGCAAAGAATGTATTGAGGTACCTGAAGGGTACAATTGAGTATGGGATCAAGTATGACATGAATTAGAAGATTAACCTACACAGTTATTTTGATTTGGATTGGGCATGAAACACCATTGATAGGAAGAGCACTTTAAGATGCTGCTTCAGTTTGGGATTTGACATGATCTCCTGGTTTAGCAGGAAGCGGTCCTACGTGGCACTGAGTACAATTGAGGCAGAGTATATTGCATCTTGTGAGACCAGTTGTGAGGAAGTATGGATTCAAAAGCTACTGTATGATTTGTTTGATCTCCAGTTAGAGGTGAATTGTATATTTTGTGACAACCAGAGTTGGGTAAAGTTGTCAGAGAACCTGATGCTCCATGACAAGTTGAAGCATATCGAGATCAGGTACCACTATATCGAGGATATGATGCAGAGATGAGAAGTGAAGCTCCAGTATGTGGCGACAGATGATAAGGTATACAATGTATTGACCAAGCTACTAGCAAGAGTGAAGTTCGAGTACTTCAGAGAGAGACTTGGTGTAATCCAAAACGAGGTCCCTAGAAAGAGAGAGTGACGAGTTCTAGCATGGTCAGAGACACAGGTTGTCTTGGTGACGTAAGGATTCTTGGAGTGCTCCCACGCTAGAAATGATGAGAGACTGGAAGACGTAGATGAATTAGAATGAGATATCACGTGGGAAGGAATACAGGTTTTCCCTGGATGTAATCAGTCCTGGCGTATAAATGAGGTTGTCCCAGGATGTAATCAGTCCTGTCAGGTTGTCTTTGGATGTAATCCATCCTGGCATGGTACGCAGGTTTTCCTTAGATGTAATGAGTACTGGAAGGTTGTATTTGGATGTAATCATTCTTGGCGTCGTACACAGGTTTTCCTTAGATGCAATAAGTCCTTGAGGTTATCCTTGGATGTAATTAGTCCTAGTGTGGTACAAAATTTTTCCTTGGATGTAATCAGTCCTCATGTGTCTTCCCATATTGGAGATGATGAGAGGTCACAAGGCACTTGGTGTGCGTTGCAGTTCTCTCATAGTGGTAGATGCAAGTCGTTGTTTAGATGTAATGAGTCTTGGCGTGCTCCTATGTTTGTAGAACGCAGGTTGACAGTGAGACGTAATGCACTTGGTGTGCTCCTAGGTGATTCTCGTATATTGGAAGATGCAGGTCATCTTGGTGATGTAATGAGTCCTGGTGTACTTCTATGTTGGTAGAACATAGGTGGTCTGTGATATGCATATGGGTTGTGCTTTCTTTGTGTGTTTTGTGCAGGATGATGAGGTAATATGGATATGAAAAATGACAGTAGGAGACATAGGTGATTGCATTGGAAATGTAACGAATGGTCTTGTATTGTACCTACGTGATGTCTTGCTCGTGGATATGATGAAGAACTAGATGAGGACTAGTCCTACACCCAGCATGAAGTAGGGTTGGCTCTGTAGAAAATTTTGATGACAGATAGATCCTCCAAATGCCATTATTCAATGATTGACAAGATGAGGACTATGGAAGCATCTACGATGATGAATCTGTGATGATGACGTGACCAGATGTGTTGATAATTGTGGTGAGAGAATACCTTACTAGTTAAGAGGGAGTGATGTTGTATTTGTAACTTCAAAATATATTATGATGTATATTATCATTGTATGTTGTTGTACCCCCATTAGAGACGTGTTTCCCTCCTTTTGGGATGCCATTATTGTATATAGTCCTTAAGGCATAACCTTCAATGTAATTCGGGGAAGTAGGTCCCCAGTTTAATATAATGAAATGTATTTTTTGAGTCTCCATAGGTGAATTCGACCATGTTAGGATAAGAGGTCATCCTAGTTAAGTTAGAAGGTTAGTCACTTGAAGGGTATAAATAGGGAGTCACCTTCCCTCATTTATGCACACACTCACTCACTCAAGTTCGCATGAGGAGAGATAGAAGAACAAGGAGGAGAAAGAGAGAGAGAGAGATGCAAAATAATTCTTATACTTGGGTTTTCCATCTTGTGATATTGGCTTAGTGACAAAACTATTATGAGGAAGTTTGAGGTGTTTTCTCCTTTGTGGTTTCCCCAAGGAAAATATTTGTGTCTTGTGTATCTACTCTATCTTATGCATCTTGTTGTTCTTGTTATTATTTCATATAAAGATCCTATCATTTTGAATTATATTAGAAAAACTAACATTTTTATTAGAAAGACTTTCTTCTTTCCCTCTCTCTTCTAGTACTCTATTCTCGGGATTGATCATCTCTATATGAAGGTCGCTGGTTTTTCTCCCTATTGGGTTCCCTAGGATAAACTCTTGTGTTCTTTGTTTCTATGCTTTGTATTTATTCTAGAGATCCTATTGTTCATTTTCAATAAAGTTATATTGCTATAATCTTGTAAAATCTAACATGGTATCAGAGCACTTCTAGAAGAAGCCATTGCCGGGAACTAGGTGTTACCATTTGATGGCCTTCCCTCATCATTGATGGAGAAAAAGAGACCCAAAAAGTTCGCTCTAGGGGAGGCACATCTTATGGTGAAGGAAGAATAAAATTCCAAGAAGTTTCATTTATTACCTAATTTTGCTGTTGCAGATCCGGTGGAAATTAGGGTTTCAAGTTTTGAGTTGATCAGTCCATAGTTTTGGCTTGACCTCTCATTCTCTCAACTTGTCTTGTTAGGTCGCATCTATATGTGAGGTTAGTTTCACAAAATTACAACTTCCATTTTAGAGCTAGCTCTTGCTAGGGTTTCTAGTTCAATTATGCAAACAAGATGATTGGAATGAAGGTTGAATATCATCTTGATGGAGCCTCCAAATTCATCTCTTGGAAGTCTAGAGTTCTTCTCATATTGGAAGAAAATGACCTCTTGAATTTCGTCATGAGAAGGTCCCAGAACCATGAGCTGAAGTACACAAGTCCCAGTGGAGGAAGAATGATGCCCGAGATAGGACATTACTAGTGGAATCTCTTAAATACTACTTGGTTCCTCAAATTTCACAAAATAACACTACTAGGAATTTGTTCAAAACCTGAAGGATGCTATTTGAGCATAGTAGCATCAATGTGAATCTCACATTGAGGAACCAACTATCGAACATGACGATGACCAAGTATGAATCAATTTCCTCATACTTCATGAGGATAACAAAACTTAGGGACAAGATGAGATCCAATGGAGAACCTATTGAAGATAAGGATCTTTCCTTGACAATGCTAAATGGGCTTCCACCATCTTGGGAATATTTCATCCAAACCATAAATGGATGCACCAAGTTTCCCAAATTCGACAGATTATGGGAAGATTGCACTTAAGAGGAGACGAGGATTGCAGCATGAAAAAGACTTCATGGCACTCAACTTGCGAAAAATCAAGAATTCATGGCCCATTCCAAGAAATTCAAGGAAAAGGGAAGAAAATTTCACCACCATAAGCATCAAGGTAGAAGACCGGGCCCTTTTTCAAATCAACAAGAAAATAAGAAGGATATATCGCAAGTACAACGCTTTAGGTGCAATAAATATGGTCACTATGAAAACAAATGTCTAAGCTCAAGAAAAAGGAAACATGAAGCCTCAACAACTGATGTATAAGAAGGTCATCATCACAAGAAGCAAAGGAGTGAACATCGTACATAATTCGTGTTCATGTTGTCATTATCAGGTATTGTTCCCACGGCTAGTGACACTTGGCTCATAGATAGTGATGCTTCCACGTATATGACTGGATATAAAGAAAATATTTCTGAAATAGTTGAGAAAGAATCTCATCAGCGTGTTGGACTTGGAGATGATTCCACCTATACTGTGAGAGGATATGGGGTTACCTCACTTCAACTAGAATATAAATACATGTTTACATTTAAGTGATGTGCTCTATGTGCCTGGTATGAAAATAAATCTTGTCTCCATCTATGCCTTGGAGGAAAAGGGATATAAAGTTGCATTTTTCGGATGGTAAAGTGCTTTCTTGGCACAAGAAATCAAGCATGGGCATAGTGAAAGAAATCAGATTAAGAGAGGAGATCATGTATTGATTGAGAACTCCACCAACTCAATCACTAGTTCATGGCTCCACCAACATGGGAGAGCTATGGCACAAAATATTATCTCACATCAACTATAGATCTCTCCCAACATTAAGAAATATTGTGATAGGTCTACCAGCACATCACATGTACCATGGCAGAGTCTGTAGGGGATGCACGCTTAGAAAGAATACCAAGGGATCCTTTCTGAATAGTGAGAGCATATCCACATAAATATTGGATCTAGTGCACTCTAACTTGTGCTTTCCTATGAGTGTTGCTTCGATGGTAGGTTACAACTACCATGTAACATTTATTGATGACCACTCACGAAGTACATGGATATACTTTCTCAAGACCAAGGAATGCGAGGAAGTGCTCAACAAGTTCAAAGAATTCAAAGCACAAGTCGAGAATCTGTCAGGAAAGAGGATCAAGGCTCTGAGATCAGACAATGGTGGAGAATACACATCCACAAAATTTAATGATTTCTTCAAGGAAGCAAGGATTAAGAGGGATCTAATAGTTCTGTACAACCCTGAATAAAATAGGGTTGTTGAAAGAAAGAATCAAACAATTGTGGAGGCAACCAAAACCACGATACATGAACAAAGTCTACCAATTTTCTTGTGGGTACAAGCTTCCAAAACAATTGTCTATGTACAAAACATATGCCCTCATATAATATTGAAGAACATGACTCTAGAAGAAGCCTTCATAAGAGTGAAGCCAGAAGTGGGCCACCTTCATATCTTTGGTTTTCCAGTATACATACATGTTTTCAAGGAGAAGAAAAAACTAGAACCTTCAGGAAAGAAGGGAATTTTCGTTGGATATAACGAGTCTTCAAAGGCCTACATAATTTACATTCCAGGATCGAAACAAATGGAAGTCAGCAAGGATGTGTCCCTTGAAGAAGAACTTTCTATCCATAAAGGAAGAGGATCTGACATGGATATCGATGACAATGAAGAGATGAGATCATCTCCCCCTCCAATAGTTCATAGGGAGTTGCTAAAGGAAGAACCGATTGAATCCATTGATCTAGTTGAGCCAGCTGATGCTCCCACATACATTGTAGTAGGTATGAAAAGGCCTATATGATTACAACAAAATTTGTAGGATGCAGAGGGGCATGAAGCTCCATATGGCACTTTTCAGGAAAGAAAAATACATTAGACCTCAGAGTTCTCGAGTTATCTTGCATTTATGAGCCACATCATTAACTCAGAACTGACCACATATGAAAAAACATCTAGGCACCAAGTTTTGAAGGATACCATGATGGAAGAATACCAATCCATCATGAATAATGATGTATGGGAGGTTGTACCAAGACATAAGGGGAAGTTGTTAGTTACTTCCAAGTGGGTTTTCAATATTAAACATGGAGCAAATGGAAGTGTGGAAAAACACAAGGCTAGATTTGTTGTGAGAGGATTCTCTTAGAAAGAGGGAGTTGATTATTATGAAACATTTTCTCTCGTGGCTCGATATACTTCTATGAAGACCATTATTTCTATTTCTTGAGCTATGGGATGGAAGCTACATCAGATGGATTTCAAGATCACCTTCCTCAATGGTGTAATCGAGGAAGAAGTTTATATTGAACAACCAGATGGGTTTGTTGTCCATAGGAAGGAGTCCCATGTCTGCAAGATGAAAAATGCACTATATGGACTCAAGCAAGCACCCCGTGATTGGTATGGACGGATAAAAAAATACCTGGTGGGATTGGGATTCACCAAGAGTGATGCAGATCCCAATATTTACTACAATATTGTGGAAGATGAGCCACTAATTCTAGTTTTGTGTGTTGATGACTTGTTTCTCACAGGAAATGAGAAGCTGATTGAATGGTGTAAGAAAAAGCTTTCCTCTAAGTTTGAAATGAAATATATTGGATTGATGCATTACTTCTTGGGATTAGAAGTATGGCAAAGGAAAAAGGATTTTTTTCCTAAGTCAAGGAAAATACACAATCGATATACTGAAGAGATTTGGAATGTTGGACTGCAAGTCCATGGCTACTCCAATGGATGAAAACCTGAAGAAGTGGAGTGACTCAAATTCATATTCTGACTTGATTGATCCCACCGCATATTGCTAGTTGATTAGATCACTATTGTATCCGATGAACACTAGGCCGTATATATGTTTTATTGTGAATCCTCTCATCCAGTTCATGAGTGAGCCGAGGAAGATTCACTGGACTACACAAAACATATTCTCATAAATTTACGTTGCACCATGGGATATGGATTTCCATATGCTTCAGAATGTGACTTGAGATTGCAAGTATTTTCATATTCAGATTGGGTCGGATGCACTGCATATAGGAATAATACTTCTGGATGTTGCTTCAATTTGGGTTCTACAATTATTTCCTGGTGCAACATGAAGCATACCTCAATAGGACTTAGTACAACAAAGGACGAGTATATGGTTGTTAGTACATGATTTTGAGGAGTAGTGTGGATTCAGAAAACCCTTGCAGGATTGTTTGGTCAGATTCCAAGGCCAACTGTGATTCATTGTGACAACCAGAGCTATGTGCAGATGTTAGTGAATCCTGTGTTTCACGATAAGTCGAAGCATATAAGATATTATTTATCACTTTATACGTGGTATGGTGCAGAAGGGTGCAGTCAAGCTACAATAAATTACTACATATGACCAGAATGCAGATGTTCTTACCAAGACTCTTCCAGAGACAAAGTTTGAATACTTTCGTGGAATACTTGGAGCAGAAGAAAATGTATCCCTCCTTGAGAGGGAAAGGTGATTCAGACATCTACCTTGCTTCTATATTGGTGCCTCTACTTGTTCTGGTTTTCATCCTGGCATGAGAGAAATATCATTTGAAATAGAGACATACTGGTAGTAGATGGTTGTGTACACGGGTGTGTCTGCTCGTCTTAGTTCTCATCCCGGTATGGGAGAAATCACATTGGAAATAGAGGCAGAAAGGTAGTATATGGTCATGTACATTGGTTCCTCTTCCCATCCTAGTTCTCGTCCTAGTATGGGAGAAATCCCATTGGAAGTAGATACGAACTGGTAGTAGATGGTCATGTTAAGCATGTCCAGGTTCTCATCCAGGTATGGGAGATTCCCATTGGAAATAGAGACTGACTATTTGTAGATGATACTTTGATTGAAACCTCTTTGATGTATTGTACGAACTGATGGATTCATGATGGAATGTGTGGATCAAACATATGATAATGATGAATCTTGGACAGACTGTGCAGAGCTGTAGAGTTGATAGATTCACCAATGGATTGAGTGGATCATATGCATGATGACACCTCTCAATGGACAAATATTGTGTTGACAACCTTTAGTATGTATCAAGACAAATGTGTTGTATGGAAGAGGCCTAGATGATCGTGATGTTGATGATGATGTCCATATCCGAAGAATATCGTCCTTGTTGAGAGGGAGTGTTGGATTTTGTGCGACTTCGGAAGTTATTCTTATTGTAATTTTATTATATTTATTTGTAACTCCTACAGGATATCATACTGATGTAACCATTCATGTAAACCCTTCAAAGAATCAATGTAAACCTTGGGGAAGTTAAGAATTAAAATAAAATTATTTTTACTATTTTTATTTTCTCCCAAGGTAAGTCAGCCCAAGTCAGTTAGACAAGTCGGCCCAATTAGGGTTAAAACCCAGTCTTGTAAAGTGTATAAATAGAGAGGATGGATGCCTCATTTAGTACAACAACTCAACAAGAAAGTTTGCCTAGGGAAGGAGAAGTTCGCTCCAATAGGAGAAGTAGTGTTTTTCTAGGGTTTTCTATTAGATATAGTTTCTTCTTTATCTCTCTGTTCTTTTAATATTTTCTCTGGATTGATCATCTCTATATGAAGGTGCTGGGTTTTCTCCCTATTGGGTTTTCCAGGATAACTCTTGTGTTCTTTGTTCCTGTGCTTTATCTTTCTTCTAGAGATATTATTGTTCATTTACAATGAAGTTATGCTGCTATAATCTTGTGAAATATAACAAGCCCTAGGAAATATCTATAGGGTAACTTTATCCAAGTAGGTCGAATTCATGAAGGCAAGTGGGTCTAAAGTAAAAGAAAATTTCCAAAACAATAAAGTTGAGCAAAGCAGAAAGGCGACAGAGCATGGGAAAAGAAGGAAAAAGATATAAGAAAAAAATTAGTCAATGAGGGTGCCCTTGTTGAGGCATATGGAACACATTCAATGTATATTTATGGAGAATTAGCTTATAAAAGAGGGAATATGCACCACTCTCACATCTTTTGGAACTCATTGTTTGTGAATGAGAAAGTTCTGGGATTCTCTAGGATTTGGAGATGTTCCCTTAGCCAACTGTGGGAGATGTGCCCCATAGTAAATGTTCTAGTTTATTATTATGATTCAATTACATTGTATGTATCCATGGAATATTAAGTTCCATATCTGATCCATCCCTTTCTATGAAGGATTTGAGCCTCCAAGTGTATGCAAAGAACTGTGTAGTTTATGGTGGGATCCAGAAGGAGTTTTGGTATGGAGGAAAGTTGTTGGATGGTTGCACCCCTCTGGAGAGTTATCAACTATTTCATTGATTCACGTGAGTGAAATGAGGGTCATTATTCACCCTTGGTTCTGATCCATCACTCCCATCTCTTCTTACATCCTCATACTGAAGAGTTTTTCTCTATGTTGTAAGAATCCTAGAGTGGAGTTCTTTGTAATGTTGTGATCATTCATATAATGATAATTTATGATGCAAATAGAAATTGAATGTTTAATTATTTTCATAGTAATGTTTATAATATATTATACAATTTTGATTTCAATTTTGTAAGCCTTTGAGGCAGTTTGGGATTCTCCTTTTCGAAGACTAGCTCTTTGTGCATTTATTATTGACTAGTTTTGTAGTATGTGATGCTAGAAGCAATTTGTGAGCCAAATATAGAATATATTAGTTTTTCAAGGTCCTTAATTAACACAACCCTGAATCCGATCCAAGCATTAAAATAAGAATTTGAGACCCTTAGCCATCGTTTGGAAAGTCTAAAACCTTAACTAGTTGTGTAGTCCCAAACAAAATTGATGCTTATTTGATTCCCAAATCAACTCCAATCCTACCCAAAGATATGTATTTGAAAATTGATGAGATCATGGATCTATATTTCATATACTGGGGTTCCCAGCGTCCTAGAAGTAGACTTCATCCTTGCTGATGTTCGAAATCTCAATTGTCCCAATACATTGTGCATAGGATTCTTGAGATCAAGTACTCTCGTGACTATCTTCCCTTGAATTATGAATTGGTGTACCCATGATATGTTTTTGCAGACCTGTAAAAGTATTTTTCTAGTCCATTCCCTGATTTTTGTGTGATCTTGCAAAGGTCCTACTGTGTTTGGAATTGGTCTAGTCAAAACTAGTTTTTAATCCTAGCAACTAGTTCCCATATTTTTTCTAATTAGAAAGTGGATTTAAGTTAATATCCCTATATATATGATTTGGGTATATTACATTGGTATCAAGGTTCTTTCCTTGGAACAACTTGTGGAAAATAGGCTCTCTGTTGAATAATATTGCAGGTCACCTTTTCCAACAAATAAGAAATGGCATCCTTGTATTGGTCATATGATGAGTAGTATGATGACTATGATGAGGAGTATGAAGAATATTGTAGGCAGTATGATGAGTACAAGGAATCGTCTTCCATTCCCTCCACCTTTATCATATTCAGTAAAGAATATGACTACTATGTTCCTACATATGACATAAGTCCAAGATATTGTCAAGATCGAATGTATTATGAGGACATGAAGCCACCCTCAAGTAGAAAAGAGGGAGAAGGATCTTTCTTTATAGAAAAGGAAATTATAGAAAAATTTATGGACCGCATGGTGAGGGTGTGGAAAAAATTTCGTCCTAAAAGATATAATAATATCCAAGATACACCATCAAAGGAACATACTACTAATGACATGGAGCAGAGAGCATCTATTGATGGATGCTCAAGCATTTCTAGAGAATTTACTAATAAATGCTCAAACTCTTATAAGGTACCTACTGATGAGTGCTAGGTTTCAGTGAGACGTCTACTAATGGATGTCCACCTTTGTATGTTGGTGACATAGATATTCCACTTGAAGAAGTTGCTGCAATACTAAATTTCCATGAGCATGAATACCTTGTAGTAGCTGACGAAAGGTACCAGGATTGATTTCACCTTCACCACATGAAATTCATGAAGTTGATCTTGTGGTGGACAATGAAGAGAAGGTTCATCCATAAGAACCTCATTTTCTTGCAGGGTCATTGAACATGGATGAAAAGAAGATTCAAGAGGCCCTAAAGACTGTCCATGGAACACATGCTTTAGTTTCAAAATTTTGTTGGAGCATGGAGGAGAAATATTCAATGGACATGGATAAAATCTAGAAGGAAATATCCAACACTAAAGGTAACACTCTGAGTTTGCTTTTTGGTAGATATTATTTTTGGGAAATTGTTGAAATGTATCATGGAGTAACCTTGAAAGAAGCAGAATGAAATGACAAGATCATAAAGGAATTGAAGTCCACCTAATATTCTTTTGAGAGTTTCCAAAATTCCCTTCAAGAATCCCATATGCAGAATGAGAATCTTCATAAGAAGTTGCAAATATCACTTTCACCTTCCTGCCTTTCAATCAGTCATTCAATGGATGAATTCATTCTAGTTTCATAGGAGGAACCCTCGTGATATGGTGGATCATGAGGTATGTTTCGATTTGTAGGTGTATGAGGAGGTTTCATGCAAACGAAATGAAGATGAAGAACTTGCACTATTTTAGAGAGATTTGGAGATGCCTCTTGGTAAAACTTGTATAGTTTTGGAGGATGCACAAGATGGTACATTTGATGAACCAATAAAAAGAGACTGGGATCCATCCACTTTCTTGGTGGATGAGTATTTCATAAGTTTCAACTTGGTTCATGAACTTTCATCCTATGCACTTTCTACTACAACTATAGCACACGAGGATGATAACTAGGTGAAGGGTTTATTTCTCTTGGTGCCATGTGAGGAGAAGGAGGCTTTCAAATTCATCCATGGTGATTTGATGACAACACCAACCCCTTCTTAGCAGGAGCAGAGGCATCCATTTCCTATTTTTTATTCCTCCATTCATAGTGGTGATTGCATGACCAGTGACAGAGATTTGAGCCACAAGGATTATGCACACGAAAAATACACAATATTTCCATATGGACCCGACACTTGCAGTATTTGTTCATCCATGGCAGGGATGGATAACTACTTGTTATATTTGTGCACCTTGGAGGGTGTATATTTTTCTTACACCAATGGATTTTTAGTAGACACATCCTACATCTTATGTGAGAAGCATGGGAATCTATGGTTATTGGAGGATTCCTATAGTTTTCTTGGGACATGGGACTCACATATATGTCAATGCAACAACAAGGTTGCGAGCTACAATACTTGTGTGTTCCAGACAAATAAGAAATAATCTTATTGGTGGATAAGGATCACAAGGTTTTCGCCCTACATTGGAAAGTTGTATAAACCAATGCAAGGGCCCTCACAGTTTCTACTTTGCATTGGAAATGTTGATCTTCTAATGTGGGATTTTTACATCCTACTTTTCATTTTTTATGGTGATAAATATTTTTGGTTGTTACTGATTTTTTGGAGGATGCAGATAATACTGTGGGACCCTCACATTCTTTGGAATGATAAATTTCCAAAAGTGGTGGGATAATTTGGATCTTTGCAAAGGAGGCAGTGGGATCCAGGCATTCTACTCAGTTATTTTAAATTGGGTTGAAAGTTTTGTTGAAGAAGGTTAGTCATTGGGGGATAACTATAATCTGACTTATGCAACAAAGACATGGCCAAATTTTGGTATTTCGATTGGAATTGAGAATTCCAATTCTAGACAACCAACAACATATTTTGAATATTGAAGTCATTAGTTGGCTTCATAGATGGTTGGAGTTGGTTGCGAGGACAAACAATTTTGGGAGGGGAGGACTGTAATGTCCCCAAATTTTCTTAATAACACCATGGAGAACCCACTAGCCCTTGAGGACCCCATGGTTCCTAGTGGAGAAATAATTTAACCAATAAGGGGTCATTTTGATATATTAATTTCCCATAGTATTTAAATTTGTTAAACTTTGGATTAAAATTGTACGTTGAAATTTTATTATTTTGCAATAATATTTAATTTTGTGATAAGTGGATGCCCTAGGTGGCAAGGGTGGGAACTTGAGGCCTAGTGGACCCAAGGAGTTGTCATACTAAATGGAAATTAGGATAAAATCAATGAAAAACCATAAATCCAAAAAAGATGGGCACAAAGTAGGAAAATCAACAGAAAAACAATGAAGATAGGAGTTTCCTGATTTTGAGAGATAAGGCTCAAGGAAGTTTAGTAAAAGAAGGAAAGAAAGATAGAATCCTTAGGAAGTATATAGGGCATAATTTTAGAAAAGGAGGTGAAATTCATGAAGGCAAGTGGGTCCAAAGTAAAATCAAATTTCCAAAAGAATAGAGTTGAGCAAAGTAGAAAGGAAACAAAGCATGGGGAAAGAAGGAAAATCTATAGGAACAAAATTAGTCAATGAGGGCACCTTGGTTGAGGCATATAGAACACATTCAATGTATATTTATGGAAAATAATCTTATAAAAGAGGGAAGGCACATTTCTCTCACATCTTTTTGTTGTCATTGTTTGTGAATGAGAACTCTTCGAGCTTCTCTAGGATTTCGAGATGTGCCCTTAAATAACTATGGGAGATGTACCCCATAGTAACTATTTCGATTTATTATTATGATTGAATTATATTCTATGTAGCCATGGAATATTACGTTGAAGGTCTAATCCATCCCATTATATGAAGGATTCGATGCTCCAAGATTATGCAAATAACTATGTAGTTCATGGTGGGATCCTAAAGGAGTTTTAGTAAGAAGGAAAGTTGTTGGATGGTTGTGCCCCTCTGGAGAGTTATCAACTATTTCAGTGCTTCACATGAGCGATATGAGGATAATTTTTGACCCTTGGTTCTGATCCATCACACCCATTTCTTCTTGCATCCTCTTTCTGAAGAGTTTTGCTCTATGTTGATAAATCCTAGAGTGGAGTTCTTTGTAATGTTGTGATCATTCATATACTGATAATTTCTGATACAAATATCAATTTAATGTTTAATTATGTCCATAGTAATGTGTATAATCTTTGATGCAATTATGGTTTCAAGTTTGTAAGCCTCTAAGGCAGTTTGGGATTCTCCTTTTCCAAGACTAACTCTTTGTGCATTTATTACTGACTATTTTGTAGTATGTGATGCTAGAAGCAATATGTGATCCAAGTTTCTAATATATCATTTTTTGTAGGTCCTTAACAAATCCATAAATCCACTCCAAGAATTAAAACCAGAATTCGAGACCCTTATCCATTGTTTGGAAAGTCTAGAACATTAACTAGTTGTGTAGTCCCAAGCAACAATGATGCTTATTTGACACCCAAATTAACTCCAATCCTCCCCAAACCTCTAGATTCAAACATTACTGAAATATGGGATCTAGTTTTCATATACTGGGGTGCCCAGTATCCTAGAAGTAGACTTCAGCCTTGTTGGTGTTCAAAAACTCAATGGTCCTAGTACATTGTTCATGGGATTCTTGAGATCAAGCATTCCCATGACTATCTTTCCTTGAATTTTGAATTGGTGTAACTATGATATGTTTTTGCAGACCTGTAAATGTCTTTTTATGGTCCATTCCAAGAATTTGTGTGAGCTTGCAAAGGTAGTAATGTGTTTGGAATTGATCCAGTCAAAACTAGTCTTCAATCCTAGTAGTTAGTTCCCATATTTTCTGAATAGAACTTGTTTTGAGTTAATATCCCTATATATCTGATTTGTTGGATATTACAAAAAATTATTCACAAAACCCACATCCCTAACAAGGAAAAAATAGAGCAATTGAGCTTGAATAGTTTAAACTAAAATAATAGCTATTAATTAAAAAACATATGTGTACATGATTAACCTCAACAATACTTCTATTCCACACCTTAAACTGTTGATGTATTTGTAACTTCAAAATGTATTCACTTGTATATCTTATATATTGTACCTTGATGTTCCTATCAGGAAGTATCAGTAATGTAATTGAGTCATGTCATACCCCAATGTTCCTATCAGGAGAATCAATAATGTGAACAAGTCATGTAAAGTCATAGAGTGTAACCCTCCCTATTGATCAAGGGTTAAAGTCCCCGCAGTTGTGGGGCACTAGGGTTGTTAGAATCTCCTAGAGAAGTCGGCCCTGGTGAGTTAATGTAAGTCGGGTCATTAGTACCCTAGTTGTGTTTACTTGAGCCTACATAACTGAGTTAGGATTACTCGATCCTACATAACAGAGTCAAATATTAAGTGAACGAAAAAATATAAATAGAGAGTGAGCCTCTTTATTTATTACACACATACACTCACTCAACTAGGGCACATGAGTGAGAGAGAGAGAACAGCTGTCGGAGATAATCTTTCCGTCTTTGTGTTTTAATAATGCCATTGGTGCTCATTCTATCTCTGAGGAATTTGTGGGGTTTTCTCCTTTATGGTTTCCCCGAGGAAAATCTTTATGTCTCTTGTCTCTTGTGATTATTGTTGTGCATGTTATTCTCTCAGATAAGATCCTAGATCATATTGCTTAAATGATAAAAATCTAACATGGTATCAGAGCTAACCTAAGAAGAAGACACTGTGCAATTGCAGAAGCTAGGGCTTATTACTATTTGGGTCTCTTTCCACAATCCATCAGCAAAAGGATGCTAGGATAACTCTCCATTGAAGGGTGCATCTTTCTGTCCAAGAAGAATTTGATTCCCGACATTTTCAATTTTTGTTGCGGGAAATTAGGTATTTTCACAATAGAGGAATTTTTGAGTGAGCCCAGAATAGTATTTCTCTCCTCATCAAAATCAAAATTTAGAGACCAAGGTCAAGATTTTTGGTTGGGTAAAACTCCGGGAAAGTCAAACCCTGATTTCACCACAGGCTTGAAAAACCCTAAAATACTAAAACGGGTCGTTTGGTACATTCGCTATATATTGGGATTAAAGAAGTATCAGGGGCCAAACTTTTCACAGGCTGAAGATAAAATCCTGATGTACCATGTGTAAACATTTTAGCCTTAGATTCGCTATATTCTGGGAGATATGTTTCCTCCAAATCAGGATTCCATCCTCTTCCAGGATTCATCCCTAAACATGACACCTAGGGATAATTGCTATATCTTGGGATACAAAGATTTAAATGAAATTTAGCAAGATGTTCTGGATAGGGCGCATAATTTACTTTTTGTTATAAAAGTTTTAGACCCTGATGATGAAACAGGGACACGTGAAATTTTGTACAAGTTATCTATGCTGAAAAGTCCTGAAATAAGTCACCTTGGAAAAAATCTCATAAGTCCCAATTGGTGAAACCCAGTCTGGTAAAACCTATGGTGTTGGAAAGAGGACAGATGAGGTTACCTTAGAACCAAATTTCAGACACATAGGCTCAATGCTTTCAGATATACCGTAGAAAAATTATCAGCCATTTTTGCAGAAGAAATTAGTAAACTAGGGATTCCTGTTTCGGGAGCTTCCCTCCACTATTTTCCGAAAAGGAGTACATTGGAAAGATCTCCTTGAAGAGGAACATATTTCTATCCAATCAGATATGAAATATTCCAAGTTTTGAAAATTAGGGTTTCTCCGGAAAACCCTAGATCAGCTAGATCCGGAAGCAGAACTAACACCTCAAATCGGTAAGATCTAATCTTTTGTTATTTCCATTTGAGGTTGTCATTTGAAAATGACCTATCACACCAGCTTGATGACAAGATTAGTGAAGCTAACAACTTCCAAGCATGGAAGTATAGGATTTCACTGGTTCTTGAAGAAAATGAATTGGACACCTACATAAGTGGAGAGGTTCCAGTTCCAGAGGGAGATGACGCTAAAAGCCTTACACAAGAAGAACTTGGTCAAGGCCAAGAAGATCATTGTTGATTCAATCAAGGATCACCTTATACCACAAGTGTCTTCCCTAAAGAGATGTTTGATTCCTTTACCAAGCTATTTGAAGGGAAGAACATAAATCAGAAGATGACTTTAAGAAACCAGTTGAAGAATGTGAAGATCCAAAATGCAGAGACCATACAGTCATGCTTTACAAGGGTCTCTCAAATCAAAGAACAACTTGAAGCAGTGGATGAAGAAGTAGAGAATGCAGACGTTGTGATAACCACCTTGAATGGACTCCCAGGATCATGGGATTCATTCGTTCGAGGAATCTGTGCTCGAAGGAAGTGATTACTTTCAGCAGACTCTGGGATGAGCACACACAAGAATAAGCTCAACTCATAATACAAGAAAAGAAGATGGGAGCAACTGAAGATCAATATTTCACGATTCAAAGAATATACCTCAAGCAATGAAGAATATGAAGAACTCAATTCTTGAAGAACCTCTTATCCATCTTAAGCATTTGGATAAGAAATGATGCTATTATGAATGAAGAAGATGATGAAGCTGAAAGAAGGAGTCTACCCACGAAACAAATAAAGATAAGTATTCAA
>LPNX010388630.1:371694-382781 GCA_001517045.1 Pseudotsuga menziesii
ATTTAGTTGATGTATTATGCATGATAGAATGTTTACATTAATGACAGTATACTACTAATATGTATGCGATGGGTAAGTAGCTCATGGTGCTACACAACTCTCCATTTCTACTTATCTAGAATGAAACCTCTTTGTTGACATATTGGATTAGTGCACAATCTCAATGTTGTCCTGGTAGAGATGGAAGGCATCTATAAAGTTTCTGTGAGATATGGATGAATGTTGTATTGACTAAAATAGTTGCATGATCATATATTTATGCATAAGAATTTTTCATTATGAATATGCCTTATGAAATGTTTCTAACCATACAAATGCATTTGACTTGTAGGAAAGATCGCATACAATCACCTACAAGAAAAGAAGGATGAGACTTGTTCCGAAGAACAAGTGACGACAGATCAAGAAATAATCCAAGATAAAGAAGAATATGACAATACTTTCTAAGAATTCAAGAGGCCTCAGACACAATGCAGTTATGTGACACTGTTGAGTGACATCCTTGATGCAGAGCCTTCCAACCATGAAGAAATAGCCAAGAAGAAAGGGAAGGAGAGTACCGGTTTAAGAAGAATGATGTCTAGGATGCAGTATCGAGACCTGAAGGGAAGTCCATAATGTATTCCATATGGATCTACAATATCCAGCATGCACTAGATGGAAACATCGTGGGATACAAGGCAATATTTGTACCACGAGGCTTCTCATGGAAAGAAGGCATAAACTATGAAGATACATTTGCAGCCATTGGAAGTTAAGACACATGACAGGAAGACTCATGTGTGCAAATTAAAGAAGGCCTTGTACGAGCTCAGAAGACACCCATGGGATAACACATACATGAGGAGCTTGAATATCACCTAGAGTGATGAAGATCTTAACCTTTTCTACAAGGTTGAAGATGAAAGCCTATAGAGGATGAAAATCTCATAGATGGGTGTGAGAAGAACTTTTGAAAAGGTTCAAGATAGAGGATCTTGGTATCCAGTGACCCTAGTTGGATACATAGAATATTAGTAGCAGAGGAAGCTACTTGTCACTTTGGTACAGAATGTTTCAGTGCATAGAGTATGAAAGACAGAGGGACAATGATGCTTTGCTTCAGAGGGAGTGACTGCAGAAGATCCTGAGGTTCGACATGGTACGACAGGATGGACGTATTGCTAATGACTCTAGGCTTTACCTTTACTTCAAGGTTGAAGGTGGAATACCATTGATTCTCTTGTTACATGTCGATGACTTGTTCCTGACAGGAAAAGAGGAACTCCTTAAAGTTGCAAGAAGGAGACTTGCTGCCAAGTTCAAGATGAAGGACTTGGATATGATGCACTACTTTATAGGCATAGAGGTGTGGCAGAATGTGGATGGAATCTCCTTGGGACAAGGGAAGTATGTAGTAGAGATCCTGAAGAGGTTCAGATGATGGACTGCAAGGCCATGACCACACCTATGGCATCGAACCGAAATTTGTTGAGTGTTGCTTCATCACAATCGGTTGATGCCACGATGTATCATCAGATGAATTGTTCCTTGATGTACCTGACGAATACGAGACCATATATTTGCTTTGATGTGAACACGTTGAGACATGTTCACCTGATGGTTGTAAAGCATGCAGTGAGTTACCTGAAGGGTACAGTTGAGTATGGGCTCAAGTATGATATGAATAAGAAGATTAACCTAGAGGGTTATATGGATTCGTATTGGGCAGATAGTTCCATTGATAGGAAGAGCACTTCAGGGTGCTTCTTTAGTATGAGATTAGGTATGATCTCTTGGTTTAGCATGAAGGAGTCCTGCATGGTGCTAAGAATAGCTGAGAAAGGAGCAGTCAAGCTCTAGTATGTGATCCAGATCGAGATCTCTCGAAAGAGGGAGTTCTAGCATAGCCGGTGAGATAGGTTGTCTGAGCATAAAATCCTGGCGAAGCTCGTAGGTGGCTCAGATGTAAATGGTCCTGTAGGTTGTCCTCATATGTAATCGGTCTTTGCGAAGCTCGTAGGTTATACTTGGACGTAATCATCCCTGATGTGATTCTATGCTAGAAATGACCAGAGTGAAGTTTGAGTACTTCAGGGAGAAGCTTGGTGTTCTACAGATTGAGGTTCCTTCCAAGAGGAAGTGATGAGTCTGTGAGCCCTTCTGATATGGTGGTAGGCGAGGCCTCCCATGGTCAAATGTAAGTGTTGTGCCATTTTGAAATGGTGGTAGGAGAGGCTTCCCATGGTCAGATATAAGTGCAGTGGCCTACATCTAGTATGAAAAAGGTCTGGCTCTGTAGAGACCCACATCCAGTATGAAAAAGGACTGGCTCTGTGGAAGTACATCCAGCATGAAAAAGGGATGGCTCTGTAGTGGCCTACATCCAGTATGAAAAAGGACTGGCTCTGGAGAGACCCACATCTAGTATGAAAAAGGACTGGCTTTGTGGAAGTACATCTAGCATGAAAAAGGGTTGGCTCTGTAGTGGCCTACATCCAATATAAAAAAGGACTGGCTCTATAGAGACCCACATCTAGTATGAAAAAGGACTGGCTCTGTGGAAGTACATCTAGCATGAAAAAGGGTTGGCTCTATAGTGGCCTACATCTAGTATGAAAAAGGACTGGCCCTGTAGAGACCCACATCCAGTATGAAAAAGGAATGGCTCTGTGGAGGTACATCCAGTATGAAAAAGGGATGGATCTGTAGAGGCCTACATCTAGTATGAAAAAGGACTGGCTCTATAGAGGAAGACATACATGGAGGCTAGGCCTACAACCCGCATGAAAAATGGCTGGCTCTATAGAACTTCCTATGATGAGAAGAATGAAGAGATAGCACCATTTGATCGAGATAGCGGAACCAATGATGATGATGATGATCCAGTGATGATCCAGCTTTGATGATGATCCAGAGAAGAAGACTTATATTGATGAATTATGTCAAGAGAATACCTTCCTAGTTAAGAGCGAGTGTTGATGTATTTGTAACTTCGGACTGTATTCACTTGTATATCTTATGTATTGTACCCCGATGTTCCTATCAGGAAGTATCGGTAATGTAATTGATTCATGTCATACCCTGATGTTCCTATCGAGAGAATCAGTAATGTAAACAAGTCATGTAAAGTCATAGAGGATAACCCTCCTTATTGATCAAGGGTTAAAATCCCCACAGTTGTGGGGCACTAGGGTTTTTAGACTCTCTTATAGAATTCGGCCCTGGTGAGTTAATGTAAGTCGATTCATTAGTACCCTAGTTGTGGTTAATTGAGCCTACATAACTGGGTTAGGATTACTCGAACCTACATAACAAAGTCAAATATTAAGTGAATTAAAGAATATAAATAGAGAGTGAGCCTCTCTATTTATTACACACATAAGCTCACTCAAATGGGGCGCATGAGTGAGAGAGGAGAAGCTCTCTTAAGTGAGAGAGAGAGAACAACTGTCGAAGATCATCTTATTGTCTTTGGGTTTTACTACTGCCATTGGTGCTCATTCTATCTCTGAGGAAGTTGCGGGTTTTTCTCCTTACGGTTTCCCCGAGGAAAATCTTTGTGTCTCTTGTCTCTTGTGATTATTTCTGGGCATGTTATTCTCTCAGATAAGATCCTAGATCATATTGCTTAAATGATAAAAATCTAACATAAACATATAAAAATATGATAGCTGAAATATTTCCTTAGACTCTGAAGCCTTCAACTTCTATCCATATCTACCAATAGAAGGGAAATTTAAACTACCATTTATTTGAATAATCAACCATATTCACAAATAAAACAAAATTGAAACTATGGGCAACTTGACTATATAGTGATATTTACAAATGAAATGAAAGTAAAATGATCGGTGGCTCATCTATGTACATGTACTATTTTTAGCATGATAAAAATATCCATTATATCCTCAAGGTTAAAAACCAAAACTATGCATCTTTCCCTATTCTCTAACTAATTAAATATTGCATCGCATACCTTGAAAGTCGTTGTTTGAAACTAAATTCAAATCCAACAAAAATATTGTTTTTCTAAGATCCTTTCTCTTCTCCTAATTCTTTTGTGTCTTGTATGTTTGAGGTATTTGTTGTTGATGTATTTGTAACTTCGGAAGATATTCTGATGTATATTATCATTGTATGTTGTTGTACCCCCATTGGGGATATGTGTTATCCCTTTACGAGATGTCTAAATTGTGTCTATATCTTGAGGTACAATCTTTGTTGTAAGTCGGGGAAATAGTCCCAAGTGTAACATCATGTTATATGTAATTGTGGTCTCTCTAGGAGAAGTGGGCCCCATGTGAGATGACATGTAGGCTCGAGTCTTATATTTGGTTAGTGACTTGGAAGGGTATAAATAGGGAGGTGCTCTCCCTCATTTATACACACCACACACACTCTTTAAGGAATTTGAGAGAGGGAGATAGTCAGAGGAAAAGAGAAAGATAGATGTTGAAGATTTCTTATTACTGCTTTTGATCATCTTACTATTTTGAAGAAGTTTGCAGGGTTTTCTCCTTCATGGTTTCCCCGATGAAAAATATTTGTTTCTTGTGCATCTTTTACATTTTATGCATTTTTATGTACTTGTTATTCTTTCAAATAAATATACTAGATAATCTAATTAGACCTTAAGAAAATCTAACATTGTATCAGAGCCTCTCTCAAAGAAGGCATTGTGTAGCTGTGAGAACTAGGGCTTCCTAGTTGAAGGTGTTCTCTTAACAGATCATCAAGCAAGGGGGGTAGGCTAACTCGCCTCACTAGGGCGCATCTATTGGTGGTATCCATTTCTGAATCAGAGATGTTTCTATTAAAATTGAGCACATAGATCTATGAATCAACACACAACTCACAAAATAGATCACACAATTTTACTCAGGAATTGAAGAATGAAACAATGAAAAAGGCTTGCAGCAGTGAATGCTTTCATTAATCAAAAGTAATTAGATAATAATTACAATGAATCACAATGGCTAAATATCCACAAGCAATTCGAATCCATGTGAGGAAATTCGAATTGATTAGACTCTACTTGACTGAATAGTTAACTGACCTTGTCTAAATCATTATCGAAGGACTGAATGGTTAACTGACCTTGTCTAAATCATTATCAGAGTTCTAAATCACAACTCAAGTGTCTAATTCAATGTTAACTAAGCATAACTGACTGTGGTAGGTGAGGAATGCGCCTCTCCTGCATGCAGCCATGCAAATCTAGCACTAACTGGATGTAGAGGACTAGAACTGAATGTAACTGACTCCTAATTGAGCTTGACTAGTCACCAACTCAACTCAACTGACCTGGGTTGGTATTAGCACTCCCAGTGGGTCCTAAATTGTAGGTATTGATCTAGGAGGCTCCTAAACTGATGCATGCAAGTGCAATCAGTGGTAGTAGGCCTCAATTAGTGTTCCCCACACTTTAGTAACTGGAACATGTGCCCCAATTAGGCCAAGTGGACCCAATGGTGCTAGTGACTAAAAATAGACTGAAAGGATTCTATATTTAGACATAATTGACCAAATTGGACAAGGGAGGATTAATAATCCTAACAGTTTCACTGTACAACTGAAATACAGCTATAATGACAACAAATGGAAATTAGGGTTTCATGCCTGAAAACCCTAGAATATTGAATTTAGTAATCCTAGAACTTTCGCTATAATGTGATATTGGAGAAGGCTCATAAGCTGAAATTTTTACAGGTCAAATAAAAATTCATGCTTTATACTATGTTAAAATTTCAGCCTCATATTCACGATACTTCAGGAGATATGGTTCCTCCAAATCAGGGTTCCATCCTCCTCCAGAATATAGTCATAAACAGGTGACCTAGGGAGATTTTCTATATCTCGGGATAAGAAGGTCCAAACGAAATTTCGCAAGATGTTGCAGATATGGAATGAACTTTAGTTTCTGTGGTAATTTTTTCAAACCCATAATGTGAAACAGTGAAATGTGGAAGTCCGTACAAGTTTGTTATGTTGAACAGTCCCCAAAACAATCACCTTGGGAAACTCAGCATAAGTCCCACTTGGAGAATCTGTTTTTTCTCTAACTTGTGGGGTTGGAAAGATACCTATCATGATATCACAATGACAGGTTTAAAACCTTAAGTATCCGAACCTTCGGAGATACATTAGAAGAAATTGGAAAACTAGGGCTTCATGTTCTGTGAGCTTCCCTCCATTGTTTTCATAAAAGAAGTACATTGGATAGCTCACCTTGCAGAGGCCCATATTTCTATCCAATCAAAAGTTTGAAATTCCAAGTTTTGAAAATTAGGGTTTCTCTAACAAATCCTAGATCAGCCAGCTCCAGAACCATGACTGACACCTCAAATCGGTAAGATCTAATTTTTTTTCTATTTACATATGAGGTTCTCATTTCAAACTGACTAATCACACCAGCTTGATGAAAAAATTGGTGAAACTGACAACTTCCGAGTATGGAAGTATAGGACCTCCGTGATCCTTGAAGAAATTGAGTTGGATCAGTATTTCAGTAAGAAATTTCCAGTAGCCAGAGGGAGATGAGGCTAAGGCTAGATCTAGGAGAATCATTACAGATTCTATTAAAGATAATCGCATCTCTGATGTGTCATCCTTGAAGACACCAAAAGGAATTTTTTGATGCCATGACGAAGCAATCAAAGAAGAATAAGATATTATTATAACCACCTTGAATGGATTCCCAAGATCATGGGATTCATTCATTCAAGGAATGTGTGCCAGAAGGAAGTAATTACCTTCAACAGACCTTGGGAAGAGTGCACACAAGAAGAAGCTCGACTCATAATAAGAGAAGAGAATATGGAAGCAACTGAAGATTAAGCTCTCATGATTCAAAGAATATCCCTCAAGCAATGAGGAATATGAAGAACTCAATTTTTGAAGAACCTCTTATCCATATTTTCATTTGGAAAATAAATGATGTTGTTATGAATAAAGAAGATGATGAAGCTAAAGGCTCAAGAAGGAGTCTACCCACAAAACAAATAAAGATAAGTATTCAATTGTCATTTCATGATAGTGTTTGGTTAGGAATTTGTTTCAATTCAGTTGATGTGTTATGTGTGTTTGAGTATTTGCATTTATATTACCGAATTGCGCATGATGGATAAGAATTCAATGATGTTGTACAACATTCCATTACTACTTATCTATATTGAAACCTCTTTGTTGACATATTAGGAGTAGTACACACTCTTAATGACATTAGGGTAGAATGCATCTAGAAGTTATTGTATGTATACATGATATTGATGAATGTTGTAGCATTGGATAAAATAGTCGCATGGCTATGTGACATATATTTTTCACTATTAATATGTTTTGGAAATTATGATATGTTTCTAATCATGCAACTAAACTTGACTTGTAGATCATTCCAAAGAACAAGTAACAACAGTTCAGAAGAGGAACCTGAATATTCCCAAGTCAAAGACACCATAGCGAAAGGAATAAATTTAGAAGAATATAAAGATAACGGTACATGAAGAATAGTATACCGAGACTTCCAAAGAAAGAAAGAGGCCTCAGGCATACTCTAGTTATGTGACACTGTTGAGTGACATCATTGATGCAGAGCCTTCCAACTATGAAGAAGTAGACAAGAAGGAAGGGAAGGAGACTATGATTAAAGAGTACCAATTCAAGAATATTGATGTCTAGGATGTGGTGTCGAGACCTGAAGGGAAGTCCGTAGTGTCTTCCATATGGATCTACAAGATCTAACATGCAGTATATGGAAACATCGTGCAATACAAAGCAAGATTCGTAGCATGGGGATTTTCACAGAAAGAAGGCATGGGATATAGAGAGACATTTGCACTAGTGACGATCAAGTATATGTAGAGCAACCACGGGGAGTTGAGACACATGACAGGCATAATCATGTGTGCAAATTAAAGAAGGCCTTGTATGAGCTCAAAAGGCACCCATGGGATAGAACATACAGTTACATAAGGAGCATGAAGATCACCTAGAGCGGTGAAGATCTTAACCTTTGCTACAAGTTTGAAGATGAAAGCCTATAGAGGATGACAAGCTCACAGATGGGTATAAGAAGAAATTTTCAAAAAATTTCAAGATAGAGGATCTTGGTATCCAGTGACCCTAGTTGCATACATAGAATATTAGTAGCAGAGGAAGCTACTTGTAACTCCATTACATAATGTTTCAATACACAAAGTATGAAAGGCAGAGGGAGAATGATGCTCTGCTTCAGAGGGAGTGACTACATAATATCTCGAGGTTCGACATGGCACGACATGATGGACAGCTTACTGATGGCTCTAGGATTTACTGAGATTAAAGTGGATTCCAAACTTTAATTCAAGGTTGAAGGTGGAAGACCAGTGATGCTCCTGTTATATGTTGATAACCTGTTCTTGACAGGAAAAGAGGAACTCATTAAAGATGCAAGAAGGAAGCTTGATGTCGAGTTCGAGATGAAGGACTTGGGTATGATGCACTACTTTCTAGGAATGGAGGTATGCAACATTGCAGATGGAATCTCCCTTGGACAAGGGAATTATGCATTGGAGATCGTGAAGAGGTTCGGGATGATGGGCTGCAAGGCCATAGCCACACCTATGGCATTGAACCTAAAGCTATTGATTAATGCTTCATCAGAGATGGTTTGATTCCATGATGTATCGTCAGATTATTTGTTCATTGATGTGCTTGACGAATACAGGACCAGACACATGATTTGCTGTGACCGACCTGAGCCAGTTCCTAACGGATCCGAGACATGCTCACCTGGTTGCAAACCATGCAATGAGGTACCTAAAGGGTATAGTTGAGTATGGGATCAAGTATGATACGAATCAGAAGACTAGCCTACATGGTTGTGTTGATTTGGATCGGTAGCTCCACTGAGAAGAAGGACACCTCAGGTTGCTTCTTAAGTTTGAGATCCAGTATGGGCTGCTGGTTTGACAGGATGCAGTACTGCATGACGTTGAGTACAACCGAGGAAAATTATGTTGCCACTTTCTCGACTATTTGTGAGTTAGTATGTTTCTTTTGTGAGATTAGTATGTTTCTTATCCTAATAATCCTAATTCTTGAAATAAAAATACAACATCTAATTTCAATGGTAACATATACAAAATTTTCATATTTACACAACATTCATAATAACATATAATGTACATGTATCTCATTATGTCCAACCTTCCCACATATAATACATTGAAACACATGATTTCCGTAGCAAAGTATAAATATGAATATAACTTAAGCTTATATATGCAACAAAAACCATTCATATGTAATACATTTAACTTTTAGAGTGGATACAGTATCCACAAATCCAAAGGCATTCTAGTAGGAACTTTTGAAGCTAGTATGATAAGAAACAACTTTCATGGTAATGGCCTATTTGAATATCCCAATTATTAGAACTATAACTATACTTATCAAAGCACACTATACAAGAAATCCAATCCCCACTTGTTACTTGAATAACTTATTCAATATAGAAATTTATGTTGTTTACAATCCATTGAATTTGTACCCAATACAAAGGCATCCATATGAAAAGAGTGAATTGCTCGTTTCGAATTTAGTAAAACTCATTGTAATTGAAAGAACATCCTATAAATGAATTAGCTTGAACGGAGGATTATGAATGAATTAGCTTGAATGGATGATTATGATCCCAAAATAGAGATGTCACAATCTTAAATGATTATGATCCTTTTAGCATTCGAGTGAGAATGAATGGAGTATGTTGTCCTTACCATTTTTGGTGCAAGGTTATACCTTGTCTAGGTAATGTAGGTGGAGTGGGAATGGGATGACTCAAATGGGAAATGCCCTTATATTTCCCAACCAATGTTATATTTCACCTAGTTCCTATTGAAACTCCAATGGACTGGAGCTCTAATAAATAATGAATCATTGGAAACATGGGGGTGTGTGCAAGAAGTTGAGGGTCTCTTTTGGCGCGTTAGATGCAATACAAAACTGAAAAAACAGGCATTCATCAACTTGGATGCATATTTTGAGACACTTACACAATGAATCTTGCGATCAGTAAAAATCAAGAAATGTAGGAAATTGAATGACCTTTCCAAATATATATTTTTTTTCTATTGAAAATGCTGTTAACTATCTAAAGTTAGATAAATTTTAACGGGCACTTTTTATTTTTTGGACAAATTATAAGGTATATGTTTTTGTGGGTGCAGCATCTGAGTGTCTAAATGATGGAATAAAATTATGAAAACCGGTATACATATATAGAACATATAGGACTAGTGCACGACTATTTTTCCAATAATAAAAATAATATTTTTAAATTTTTTTTTAATTATCTAAGAGATCAAACCTCGAAAACGGTACGTCAATTGTGGGTGTAGCATTTGAATGTCTTAATGCAATTATTTGGAAATGTGTTTTTTATAGCATGTATAGGTTGGTGTTCTTTAGTGCACCATACAATTTTTTTTTAAATGGTTGAGAAACAAAAGAGATATGGACGAAACACTACCAGTGTGTTTTTTGAGTTGAGGAGTCATGACAGCAGATAAATAAGAAAAAAATAGAAAAAATTATGTATTCTTGTTAAAATTTACATATTTAGAATCTGCAAAAAAAACCATATCTGTTTCTAAAATCTCATAAAAAATGGAGGTGTGCAGCATAATCAGACGAACCGCTAAACATGAGCATATTGAAAATTTGGATATAATGCTGAATTTGCCATGGTTTATCATACTCCAAGGCACATGCATGTTGAATCCGAAGCAAAGTAGAAAGCAGACACATAGGCATAGGAATTCCATGCAAGCATGGGTGGAGGCTCGGCCTTATCCTTTGGAGGGAATAAATTTTTGAATTTAAAAACTACGCGAGCGCGATTTAGTTAAAGCAAAATGTGTGCGTGTTGTAAATGAACAAAACGCATGCGCGTTATATACAAACACATCGCGTGCGCGTTTTGTAAAAGCAAAATAACGTTCATCATCATCATCATAATGCTCATCTTCATCTTCATCATCATGATCATCATCGTCATCATCATTATCCTCATCACCATCATCATCATCATCATCACCATCACCATCGTCATCTTCATCATCCTCATC
>LPNX010388639.1:0-10988 GCA_001517045.1 Pseudotsuga menziesii
CTATATCGGTCCTCAAATCTGAGTGTCCTAAGACTCAATCCTAGCATGGGAGAGTACAATAGTCCACTAATACAAAAATGATCCATCAAAAATGATCATCTTAGCATCTCATATGTAAGAGATCTGGCTGAAAAATGTACTGTGTCTGAAAAATAGAATATGGTAGCCTGGCTACTATATATGTGATAACAATAACCATAACACAATATAATAAAAGCTAAGCCATAATCATGCATATAATCCATCTGAACCATCATCTGTCCAATGAAAAAGTACTGATATGAATCTGGGCATCAATAATTGCTCTGTAAATGACTAAATGGCTACATTAGTCCTCAAATCTGAGTGTCTTGAGACTCAGTGCTGACATGGGAGAGTACAATAGTCCACGAATAAAATAATGATCCGTCAAAACTACTCGTCTCAACATCTCATATGTAAGAGATCTAACTGAAAAATGTACTGTATCTGAAAAATAGAATATGGTAGCACGGCTGCTATATATGTGATAACACTGCTATCTGAGTGAAATTGAGCTAAGTAAAAAACTCACCCATTGCGTTAGGAAAACAGTTATTGTTTTGAAAATTTTCTAAGTTTTCTTGAAATAAAAAGTGGATGTCGAGTCGGCTCAAAAAAAATATGAAATGTCAAGTCGGCTCAACAAAAAATTATAAAATTAAAAATAAATATAGGACAAGTCGACTCCATAAATTTGTGAAAAATGTGTATAAATAGGAACCAACACTTTCATTTTTTGGTGTGCAATTTTGAACTACTCTGAGTTTTTTTTGGACTGAGGTCGTGATTGAGGTAACTGTGGAATTCGGATAGCAAGAGACAGATCCGAAATTTTTTTTGTTCTTGATTTTTTTTTTGAAATGTATTGGGAAACAGTCACGAATTCTTTTCACAAGAGAGAATCCACCGAAGTTTTGGAGAAGCATAACACAGTCCTGAATTTTTATGAGAAGAACATTTTTGGGGGGTATTTTTCTTTCGTTCTAAAGCTTGAAAATGAGGGAACAATCAAGGGTTTCGACAGCTCAGTTTTTGCAGTAGTATTGACTGAGGTTTGGTGATCTAATACCTTGCACCTGCAGCAAGCTCCTGGTGAAAAGTGTGGGAGACTTTCTATGAATTTCAGGTTTCTGTGAACTGAGATTTTTCGGGACTGAGGCAGCAGCAGCAGAGGGTTTCCACAGTCCGAATTTTGCAGCAGCAGAGGGTTCAAAACAGTCCGAAATTTGCAGCAGCAGTAAAGTCCTTTTTTTGGGTTTAATCTATGCTGCAAAATGACTGCCATTGGAGGCTTATCAACAGTGCATAAACAGTCCTATTTTTGCTGCAGTAGAGGAGAGGGTTACACGTTTTGATGATGTTTGCAGACAGTCCTGAAATTTTGCACAGTCAATTTTGACATCTATTGAAGCGAAGACTGATGTTCACAGTCATGAAACAATCCAAAATTTTGAGGTTAAAACAGTCCCAAGTTTTATGCTTGACAAGTGTTTAGGGTTAGCACTTGTTTGAGGTCTTCCTAGTACACAAACAGTCCACCAATTTTTTGACGAGTTTGAAGGTTGACAAGTGTTGAGTTATTTTGAATTTTGCTGATTTCTTTGAAGCCTTTACAGTCCAAATTTTGAAGAATTTGACAGCCTGAATTGAAGAAGGTTGACAGTCCTCATCTCAGTAATTAACAGCCCGAGTTTTTGAAGAGTTGCGAAGGCAGCAGCTACAACATGGTACCATGACGTGTTTTTGAAGAAGAGCAATATTAAGCGAGTCTGAACTTGTATTTGCAGCAGTCAAGGGTTGAAGAGTTGTGGAGGCAGCAGTTACATAATTTTGACATGCACAAGTTATGACATATATACTTTTACCTTATGATGATATAAATACATACAGTTAGGTGTGAACAGTCGTAAACAGTAAAGAAGTGATGATATCTACCTTATGATGATGCATACTATGGAGTCTAAACAGTGATGAATACAGTACACAATAGTGTAATGTTTACAATGAAGGTATGTATGCTCTGAAATTGTGTACCCAGAAAGCTTATACAGGGAGATGCTTGATGAACAGTTTTTAAAGTAATATGCAAGAAGTATTTGTGATGTGCAAGATGATGTAGCAGTGGTATATGTAAAGTGATGTACAGTGGTTTGCGCTAAGTGGTATGTACAGAAGTGAGTAAACAATATTGACTGTATAGTGATGATACAACTCCTATGCCTTGTCATGTCATACACTATGATGTACACTATAATGCAAACCCCATGATGATGCATATCCTATGATGGCATGTTCAGGAGACTGATGTTTGATAGACCTTGTTGATAAAGCAATCAACTTGATGATGAACTATATGATGATGCTGAGATGTGTTGATCTTGTTGATGATGTACACTCTATGTTACAAACCTTGATGATGATCAGACCTTGATGATGACATGTTCAGACCTTGATGTTTTGACAAGCAATGTTGATGAGCAGACCTATGACCAACAGTAGTGATGAGAAGCAGTGTTGATGAGCAGCAGTAATGAGTAGAGATGAGCAGTGGTAAGCAGATGATGAGAATGTTGATGTGACAGAGATTGTCGGTAACACAAGTATACTGTATTGTAAATGCAAGTTAGTCTTGCTTCTAGGGTTAGGATACCTCAAACCCTTCTTAGCAAGGTCTAAGAAAACCAGGCAGGGTCTTGGATGAAGAGTAGGTGCTCTTTGTATCAGTAGGTGCTGATTTTACCTCACGGTTGTAGCCGTTCCAAAACAAATACAAAAATATTGCAAAATCATATAGTGTTGTGTTCTCTTGTGCTATGGTTCTTGCTATGACTCTATGATTCAGATGCTTATGATTTATAAATGATGAAGTGGTGGATGTTCATGAAATGATTATGTAAATGGTAGAATTATGCATTGATGAATTAGTTGTTGATTGTTAAAATTGAAAAAGTAATAAAGACTGCACACACAGATTCACCCCCCCTCTTTGTGCCTGGTGTGTCTAACACTTAGCCAAATTTGGCTAGTCAGTTTTTGTTTTAAGTAATTATGACCATGGCCCCACGGGGTTTGTAATAAAATGTGCTAGTAGGGTGTTTTTGAGTGGTTCGGTCTCCTAAGACGTAGAATTTCAACTAAGGTATTCCAAGGAGTTTTTTTCCCTTGACAATTATGCTTTTCCTATAGCCGAGTATAATCGACGAGGTTTTCTCCCGTTTCCTCCAAAGCTGGAATGCCTGATTTTGAATTCTGGGCCTTGGGGGGTTATTAGAGCCCAACTGAGTATGTATAAACCTACTAGACATTATTAGAATAGACTATGGTCATGTCCTAAGTCACTAGGACCCTCAGAAAAAATTCTGAAATTTTTTTTACCGGACGCGTCAAATTTTGGATTTTTATTTTTTAAATTTTTTTATTTTTCCTAAGTTTTTAATTAAAATTTTCCATAATTTAAATGGAAAATTTAATTTTGTAATAAGTCAGTCATCCGGAACCCGAATTCAGTGATTGAAGGCTCAAACCTTAAGCCAAAAATCATTCATGATCAGCCAACCAACTATCTCCAAGTTTCAGAAGTTCATTCGGCCTCATAATTAATAATTTCTCAAAAAAGTCATTTACGGAGAAATTATTAATTAAAATATTAAAAATGAATATTTTGGAGAAAATAAAAAACTCCAAAATTAACCAAATTGCATAAAATAAAAGGCTAAATGACATGGCATTGGGCATTTATGATGATTCAACTCGGCACAAATCATCTTCAGTCAACAATCAAAGAGCATTAAAGGTACATTCAGTTATCAAACTTGTCATCTCCAGCTAAACTCATGAATTTGGTGATTTGGAAGGCTGCGATTGGCCCGGTGATCATTATGAAGTTGGGAAATAAATGAAATGAAGGTTTGTTGCAAACCCTAAGGGTTTTGGCACCTAACACTACCACTCCACACCTCTTCAAGCTCTCACGCCTCCATCCAATGCTCACGCCTCTCTCTCCTTCAAGGTTGCGCCCTCACACATGTGGGCTAGTTAGTGGATGGATTTCAAAGTTTAGGGTTGGAGTGGGGGCTTCTTGCCTAGGTGGAGGCCACCCCTCACTCACACAAACTATTTCTTATGTTTGGGCTCTCAGTTGTGTGTCAAGCCGGCTAGTTTATGGGGTTTGGTTTTAGGGTTTTAGCCTTCTCTCTTTGTATAAATAGAGGCTCCTTTAGCTCTATTGGGATGGAGAATTTGTGCAAGTACACTCTGAAGAAATTTGTAATATTGTTTGAATTTGAATAAAGCAAAAGACTTTGGAGGTCCATGTGGGAGTTATTTGTGTGCCATGCTTCATCTTGTTCAAGGTGATACCATTCTTAGCTCATTTCTTTTGATTCTTAAGTATATGATTTTGTGATTATAAGGCTAACAATCTAGCACAATATTATTTGATCTATGCTTTTCTCTTAATTTTTGTGGCTTTCGGGTATTCTCCCAAATACAAGAGTTTTTGTTTGGTTTATGCATTCATTATATAGGTGCCTAAAGGAGGCTTCTACTTTAAGAAATCGAGAAACGAAGGGCTTGCTTGCCTCATCCATCAAACTATAAACTTCAAAAAATCTCTTGGTTACTACAAAGCGGATCTACATTTTCACAGGTCTTATCCTATTGATTTGCTTTCCAAGTAGTGCAAGTATTCTCAATTTATTCACATTTCTAGATCTTGCATTATGATTGGCTAAAGTCTAAGTCACATGACACGAGGACACGGGACACAGAGAACACGAAAATAAGAGTATTCGACACGAGACACGATGACCCCAGAAATAGGACACGGGGGACACGTTTTATATATATAGTAAAAAATTATATATATATTAAAAAAATACATAAAGATCTACATTTTTTTAAAACTANTAACCCCAGAAATAGGACACGGGGGACACGTTTTATATATATAGTAAAAAATTATATATATATTAAAAAAATACATAAAGATCTACATTTTTTTAAAACTAGAAGTATATACAATGTACATCAATCATAATATCATTCAATTGAAATTTGACAATGATGAATCAGTAATAAAATTATCAATGAATCATGAACTTTGAACCATAAATTGCATATTTGATATTTCTCAATAAACCACAAAAATCAAAATGTATTTCGAGAGAATGCCACCGACAAATACAAAATAGAGTAGATACTACTTAGTACGTAGTCTAGTATTTACTATCCTACTAGATACAAAATGAAAATACTAAATAGCCACAGGTAAGAATATAATAGCTCATCATTGGTACTAGCCATTGTCAATCGTCTTCCTGCTCCTCCATGTCAAAATTAACATTACTGTCATAGCTCTTTCCTCTATGTTCCTCTTCCTTTATACCCTTTTTGACAGGACACATGTCCAGAAATCAGGACACGTTCCTGGCAAGTGTCTGACACATGTTGGAAAGTGTCCAGATTTTGAGACACGAAAATTATGGTGTTGGACACGTATTAGGGCAAGTGTCGTGTCCGACACGTGGAATACGGGACACGGGCCCTATTTGGAAGTGTCCTGTTACTTGATCAAAGATTCATACTTTGATCTACTTGTTGGGTTTAGATCTACTATTTTTCAAATCTTTAACTTTTAGTAGATCTAAGATCCTTGTCTCATTTCAAATTTGTAAATCCATCATTCTTTTTGCCAAGCCTTTGTCTTGAGTACCTTGGGATTTGTTCCCAATTGCCGCATTGTTTTGCATGTCACTTCTCTTTCCTCACTATCTCTTGCTTATTTTCAGCTAGCTAGAAATTTCAAGAATAGTGCTTAAAAGTCAATTTTTTTTCTTCCTTTTTGCCTTGAAAAACGTGCACTAGTTTTCTCGAAAAACATGCAAATTTTCCACTTTTAGNCTGGAAATTTCAAGAATAGTGCTTAAAAGTCAATTTTTTTTCTTCCTTTTTGCCTTGAAAAACGTGCACTAGTTTTCTCGAAAAACATGCAAATTTTCCACTTTTAGGCTTGCTGGTTTTTCTGTGTTTTTCATTAATTTTCAATTCTAGAAATTCATTTAAAAATCAAAAAAATTTCAAAAAATGATTTTTTAAAGTTTTTGTACTTTTTCTCGAAAAATGTGCAAATTTAAGCTTGCTGTTCTTTTTGCTGATTCTTTGACATTTTTCTGCTATTTTTTGATTCTGGAAATTAGCCTAAAAATCAGAAAATTTTCGAAATTTTTTCAAATTTTTTAATTTTTTAATTTTTTCATCTTTTCCTTGAAAAACGTGCAAATTTAAGCTTGTTGTTTTTTGCTGATTTTTTGACATTTTTCTGCTATTTTCCAATTCTGGAAATTAGCCTAAAATTTAGGAAAAATCTTTAATTTTTATTTTTCAAAAAAATTTCAAGTCATTTCATTGAAAAACGTGCATTTTGAGTCATAAAAGACAAGCTTTTCCCCTCATTTCCAAGGTCTGATTTTTGGTCTTGTTTTACTGTTTTGGGCTTTTATTTATCTCATTAGGCACTTATCATCTTGTTCACTTTCATCTTCTCGAGTCATAAGTTAAAATTTGGTTTCCTAACACTCTTACTAGCTGTTGTTTAGAGCTCTTACTTAGAGGTGAACGAAGAGCAAAATCAAGCAAAGAAAGAGCAAGCAAAGCTAGATTCAAAAGATTTAGAGCTAAAATGAAGAACCATACCAAGAAGAGGATCCAATCTCAAAAAATCATTCTTCTTTGTACAAGTCATAATAAGGCTTCAAGTTCTCTTGATTAGTCACTTTCTTCATTTTCAAAGGGNAAACGAAGAACCATACCAAGAAGAGGATCCAATCTCAAAAAATCATTCTTCTTTGTACAAGTCATAATAAGGCTTCAAGTTCTCTTGATTAGTCACTTTCTTCATTTTCAAAGGGCTAAATGCCCTTATCTTGTAAAGTATTAATGAAATAAGGCTAACTGGGATAAGGCCTCCCATTTTCGTGTTTCTTCCCCATTTGGGGAAGAGTGTTGTCTTGGTTAGCTTAGATCTTTGTCATATTTTTTGAGTAGATTAGATTGATTTTTTCATCTTTTGTATTTAGAAATATTCTGCTAGTTTAGTTTCATTTTGCTTTAGGATAGTGATTGCTAGCTTAGATTTACTTTCCACTAATTTCTAGCTTAGCTTGTTTTATTTCATTGCTAAGTTGTTTATCTTTTAAAATTTTTCATCTTTCAAAAGTATTTCAACTGCTTAACAATTAGAAATCTCTTGAATCTCACTTTATGGATCAAGAGTGCTCTCTATCAGAGAGTTGTTTTTATTTTAGTTTTCTACTTACCCCCATGCTTTCCCGATTAAGGCCTTAAAACCTGAAAGAGATTCTTGGGTAAATTAGTTGTTTTCTTTATTTGCAAGTGGTTTATCATCTTACTATGCCATCGCTTCATTATTTTACAATTTGTTGAGCTATCATGTGGTTTCAATTTACAAGCTGATTGTCTTATAAAAAAAACCAAAGTCTCTTGAACTTGAGGCAACCCAAGTCAAGAGCACTCTTTGTCGGAGAGCATTCCCACTGCATTATCCTTGCATCAAGCATATAGATTAATTAAAGTCTCTTGAACTTCTGTCATAAGAAAAAGTTAAGAGCACTCTCTGTCGGAGAGCATTCCCACTGCATTATCCTTGCATCAAGCATATAGATTAATTAAAGTCTCTTGAACTTCTGTCATAAGACAAAGTCAAGAGCACTCTCTGTCAGAGAGTTGAACTGTGTGCTCATAATAATAAAATCTTTTCAACTCACATTCCACCTTAATTAATTTACTTCGTTGACATCCTTCACCTAGTATGATCTGCCGACTTCATAGTTGGGCTCGTACTCAGAACGATGAACGGACTTGCTAAGATCGCAATAATAACACAACTAAAATTTTACCCCTTAACCAACGCACCAACGTTGTAGAAAGTTTCAAGTCTATTCTCAGTAAAGGCGTCGGAGCTCCCCGTTGTCTAAGCTTCCCGGCTAGCTGATCAATCCTCCTGGATACCAGCCCAAGATACTGGATGGGCCGACATGTCTTTAACGAAATGACTTTGAACACTTTCTCGGTTGTTCTCTGATACCGAACACTTTCTCGGTTGTTCTTTGATACCTTCTTCATTTTAAAGCCATAATAAGCAAGACCACTAAAACATTTAAAACGTACCAAGAGCACTCGCATAACATTCACTAGCTTTATTTCAGGACTTGTTGTTATTTCTTTAAGCATTGTAGAGCTTCGACTCCATAAGGCACTGGTCTATTATTTTATGCATGATTATTAAATCCGGATCATTTGTCCTTGGCTTATAATTTTTTTTATCTATGAATGCATCTTTATTTTACAAGTTCTTGATATACTGTTCATCTGTTAATCCAGTACAGCAACGTGGATTGCTTTTGTCTTGTGTTCGAAATTCATAATTATAATCATCTTTCATCATAATAACTCCTAAACAACACCCATCTGCATCATAACATTAAAAACACTTAAACACATTGATCCATAGAAAACTCTTTGTTAGGGACGACGCCCCTTGGCTTCGTCAAGAGTTAGCCTAAACAGAGGAGCTAGGAGTAGGTGACAGTACCTGGCTCTGTACTTGCCCCCAAGGTCACACCTCTCCCACATTCTCAAATGAGGAGACAACTTTCGGAAGATTTCTGCTGCTGGTGTGCAATCGGCAGACAACAGAGTGATTGGACTAAAAATCTACCAAAAAAGGGGAGAAAAGGTAAACATTCTCAAATGAGGAGACAGCTTTCGGAAGATTTCTGCTGCTGGTGTGCAATCGGCAGACAACAGAGTGATTGGACTAAAAATCTACCAAAAAAGGGGAGAAAAGGTAAAAAACTAAAAAGAAACAAAGGTCATCCAGGAACAAAAAGATTTGTCCTTACCAACAACGCCAAAAGATGTTGTCAGCTGATTGCACACCAGCAGCAAAAAATCTTCCGAAAGTTGTTTCCTCACTTAAGAAAGTGGGAGAGGTGTGACCTTGGGGGCAAGCACAGAGCCAAGTACTGCCACCTACTCCTAGCTCCTCCGTTTAAGCTAACTCTTAACGAAGCCAAGGGGGGTAGTCCCTAACAAAGAGTTTCTAAGGCTCAATGTGTTTAAGTTAATTTTATGGAAGTGATGCGGATGGGTGTTGTTTAGGAGTTTGTTTATGATGAAAGACGATTGCAATTATTATAAATACATGATTTGAACACAAGACAAAAGCAATCCACGTTGCTGCACTAGATTAACAGATGAACAATATGTCGAGAACTTGTGAAATAAACCAGCATTCACAGATAAAGATTTTATAAATCAAAGGACAAATGGTCCAGATAAATAATGATGCATGAAATGACAAACCAGTGCCTTATGGAGTCGAACCTCTACGATGTTTGAAAAATAAATAAAGTACAAGTCTCGAAATAATGCTAGTGGATGTGTTATGCGATTTCTCTTGGTACGTTTTAAAAATTTTAATGGCCTTGTTTATTATGGCTTGTCAAAGGTATCAGAGACCAACCGAGAAGGCATTCGAAGTTATTCCGTTCTAGACATGTCGGCTCGTCCAGTATCCCAGGCTAGTTTTCGGTGGATTAACTAGCTAGCCAGGACTCTAAGACAACGGGGAGTTTCGACGCCCTTACTGAGAATTGACTTTGAATGCTTCCTACAATGCTAGTGCATTGGTTATGGGGTAAAATTTTATTATGTTATTATTGCAAGCTTAACAAGTCCATTCACCATTCTGAGTACGATCCCAACTATGAAAGTCGACAGAGCATACTAGGTGAGGGACANGGGTAGAATTTTATTATGTTATTATTGCAAGCTTAACAAGTCCATTCACCATTCTGAGTACGATCCCAACTATGAAAGTCGACAGAGCATACTAGGTGAGGGACATCAACGAAGTAAATTAATTAAAAGGGGAATGTGAGTTGCAAAATTTTATTAGAAAAATTAATTAAACCCTCCGACAGAGAGCGCTTTTGACTTTGTCTTATGACAAAAGTTCAAGAGTCTTAGCTATTCTATATGCCTAAATGCAAGGATGATGCAAACAACTAATATGCTCTCCGATAGAGAGTGCTCTTGACTTGGATTCCGGCAAGTTCAAGAGACTTAGAAATTAATTAGTAAACTACAAAAAACAAAAGTACATGAAGCAAAAATGAAAGCAAACAAACTCTCCAATAGAGAGCACTCTTGATCCACCTTACGGTGAGATTCAAGAGATTTTGATTCTTTTTACTTTTTGCAATATTATATCAAACAAAAGAAAAAAACTAAGTAAAACTAAGTAAACAAAACAAGAAACTTCTCTTTTCTAACTTTTATGAAAGCAAAACTTTTCAGAAATGAAACTACTTTCTTTATTCTATTCTAAGCATTTACTCTACAAGCATGCAAACATGAAAATGGACGATACAAGCTTCCCCCAAATGGGGGACGAGGGGTGTGGGAGCCTTTATCCCACTTGCTTTTTATTAACTTTTTACAATGCCTTTTTTTATGCTTTTGCCTCTTCTTGAATGAGCAGGGTGAGAAAGGGAAAGAGAGAAGAGGGAAGTGTTTTTGTCTTTTTTGCTCTTTGCTTGCCTTTAGCCTTTGGGCTTTTCTTGATTTTCCTGAAAGTAAGAGCTTTAAACACTGAAATGTTTTATGTTAGTCAAAAAACAAAATGAAACCAATATACAAACTAACTTTTTAAAAAGGGATAAACTTCTACGGTGAAAATGGAGGAAGTAAGAGCTTTAAACACTGAAATGTTTTATGTTAGTCAAAAAACAAAATGAAACCAATATACAAACTAACTTTTTAAAAAGGGATAAACTTCTACGGTGAAAATGGAGGAAGGAAAGAGGAGAAAAAGCTATGAAACGGAAGAGAAAAATGACAAAAAGAGGGCTATCCAAAAGGGTAAAAGAGGGCTGCAAACTGAG
>LPNX010388663.1:9906-20865 GCA_001517045.1 Pseudotsuga menziesii
CAGTGCGTTATCGTAACACTCTGCTGGTCACTACGTTAAATTTGATCATTGAAATGTTTCATCAATTGTCATGTATAGAAAAATAATAAATAACATGTGCAGAAAACTAAATCTCAAGTAAACTACAGAAGAAAAAGAATCTTAACCATTGTTGGATCCGCCTTATACTCAGTTAGTTCTGAGTTTGATCTTGTCACTGAAAGGACAAGTCAAACTAGTTGAACCATATACGTACCTTGAGAGAGAGAGGGAGTAAACAAACCTTAGTTTCTTCAATCAATTTAGCAGTACAGTCAAGGAGAATCACACAGATGCACTCATAGTGAAAGATGTGTAGTCACGCACTCTACCAAGAGATTCATGGTGAACAAATTCCCGAAACCAGTCAAGGTGGATCAAATAGAAAAACTCAGCATGTGTAGAGAATAGATCGCAGTAAACCCCATGCAGAATAACACAGTGGTAAAACTCATGACCAATCAAAACGTTGAGGAAATAATCATGAGTGAAATCGATGAAGTAAACCTGTGGAGAAAGTAATCGATAGATAAATACACGGACAACAGCAAAATAACATAGGCAGCTGCTAGAGAAATACACGGGTAGCAACAGAAGAAAAAGGTGGTTGATGAAAGACAAGGGAACCCACGTCAGCTGTGAAGGAGATCTGTGTAGACCAGACCGAGAAGGAGATCGGTGAACACCAGACTGAGACAGAGATCAGTGAAGACCAGACTGAGAAAGAGATCCTATGAGATCAAGCCCGTGAAGGTATGCCAAACCACAAATCAAAATCCAAGCCCATAAAAAAACAAAAATCAGAATCCAAGCCCGTCGAGAAAGCAGCCGTGAAAAATCAAAATTAGAATCCAAGCCCATGGAGAAAGCAACCGTGAAAAATAAAAATTAGAATCCAAGTCCGTGGAGAAAGCAGCTGTGAAAAATCAAAATCATAATCCAAGCCCATGGAGAAAGCCGTGCCGAGATAAATCGCTGTCATAAATTCGCAAAGCTGATAGATTAATTAATCGAGAGGCTAAGGTACGCTCATTTTATAATGTTTACAAGTTAAAAAACATGGTCCAATGATATACAAAGGATGACCCACATATAATCATAAAATAACTTTAGGGTAAGATAAAGTGGCTCAATAATAATCATAAAATAACTTAGGGTAAGATAAAGTGGCCCAATAATAGAAAGTCAAAGTGTCTCAAACATGAGATAAAACTAAAAGGTAAAAAAGAGTCTTTATTAATAAAATCATATTTTATTAATAAGACTATAAAATAATTAATCAAATAATTTATAACAAAGTCATAAAATAAAATTCTAAAGGTCCAACATAAAGTGAAAAGTCCAAAACAATAAGTGGGTTAACCATAAGTGAGTTAAAGGGTTTTTTAACAAAAGATAAGGTAACCATAACAATGCTAGGTCCAAAGGTCTTTAATAACCAATTAGGTAAATACACTCCATAAAGTAGGAGGCATCATAATCAAAGGTGCACACAAGTGAGAGTATTAGCACCAAGTAAGAATAGGACCATGAGTCAACAACCACAAGATCAAAGTGAACCAAGCAATCAAATAAGACCAACAAGACCAAATACTTTTTTCTCTCTAAAGGTACATAGTTTTATATATTTTTTCATCACTGTATAAGGGGAAAGATCCAAACGGATGGTACAATCCTTTTGTCCTTGACACTGCTCCTAAAGGTTAGGTACTAGGGACATCGTCAAGTGGTGGCCAGTCCCTTGAGAATCAACCTAGCAATAACCAATTAGGAGATAAGCGCCCAGAATTGGACATAGTGGCACCCAGGAAAGCGCCCTAGATCAATGCCAAATTGCAAGAAGGGCTCGACGCATTCCTAGGCACAATCCTGGACTCAAATCCACGGGCACCACGCAGGTGGACATAGTGGCGGCCAGTGTGGAAGGAGGAAACTTAAAAAGCACGGGTTCTTTCAGGTTGAATGCATATTTTTCCCTTGCAGGTTGAAAAGCGCCCTTGGAGGTTGAGAAGATTAAGCAAAAGCACCACACTAGGCTGTTACTTGTGCTTTGCAGCAATGGCAAGTAGAGGGGGAAGCGCATATGGAGCATAACAAGTATTTTCTTTATTTATTTATTTATTTGGTATTTGGTTTTTTTAGAGCAGAACATGTATTTGTTTTTTTTATACCATCCTGTTACTTGGGCTTTTTTATATTTGTTGTTTTCTTCATAAGAATTGTTCTCTTCAAGGTTTGAACCACCTCCTTTTCTATTGTTTCTTTACATTAGTCACCTAGTAGTCGTATTTGGGTTTGCATACCACCAAGTCAACATCCATGAAAACCATTAAACTATTCAGAGGTAGAGAAAACTGCTTCTAGCCTTCCTCCCCAAGTCCACAAATATGGTTATAAAAAATGTAAAACCCACAAACTATGCTCTCTGAATGTCAAGACAGTTCCTGCAAGCTGCCTTTTGATCAGACCAAACTACTAATGATAACTGGTACCTACAACCTCGAAAGGATAATTTGTTTTGTGCTAAACTTACTGGAACAAGTTACAAACCATTAAATGTGAAATTAATGATAAAGAGAAATTAAATGTTGGGTTTTGCATACTGCCAAGTCAGCATCCATGAAAACCATTGAACTATTCAAAGGTAGAGAAAACCCCTTCTAGCCTTCCTCCCCGAGTCCACAAATATGGTTATAAAAAATGTAAAACCCACCAACTATGCTCTCTGAATGTCAAATAGTGAATGTCTTTAGGCACTACCTAAAGACATTCAATATTTGACAAGATCATCATTAGATTGTAGAAGGTTGGAAAGGGACTCCAGTTGATTAGGACAATTATATCCTTGAAAAGTACTTGACAAGATGCCACTCCAAATCTGGCAAAGGTTATTTTCTTCCTAGGTTGAGATAAAAAGTCATCCACTTCAGAGTCATAGCATCCTTACCTAATTCTGTGAACAAACCTGTGACTTTAGCTTCCAAGTATAAATTGCACTTACCTGAAATAAGCATTATGCATATGACAAAGCTAGACGTCTACATGGCTAGATACGAAGACAGTTAAATATAGCATTCCAAGATCTTCCATATATCAATATCCAGGAAAACATTATATACAACTTTTATATGGCCAATTGCTGGGCCTCTGGATTTTCATGCAAGACATGAATGATGTCTTTAGTTGGATTCCAGACACTCTAATTACACTAGGCCACAATAAAAAAAGGTGAGGAATCAAATGGCTTGCTACTGCAAGTTTAGGCAAGTTTAGGAAACACAGAAGTCAACTTAGCAAGAAGGATGACATCTTTAGCCTTTCCACAATATTTTAATAATACCTAAAGAAATGCAAGGTGTGAATACCGAATACTTACATACAATAAATCAGAGTTACATACAATAATTATATAATTTGCAAGTTCAATTAGACTTGATTGAGTTTCCTATCTGAATCCAATTTAGTTGTGTTTTGCTACATTTTGTTGCATGCCCGATATTTGCATGCTGAGTGGAAAAGATATTAAAAAATAATTACGCCACTTGTATCATATCAACAAAATCAGTAGCTTGGACACTAAAATTAAATTCAGTATCTTGGAAATACTCACAAATTTAAGGTAACATTCAATTGCCACAAACTAAATTCTTAGTACAGTACAACCAACTATAGTGCCTCGGCAACGTGTCATAGGTGTTGCTAGATGCCATATTGGTCGTTCATTTTAACGCTTAAAATATCCACATCAGAAAGCTGTTGTATATCAAGATTCTGTCAACCTGGTCCAATGACCCCACCAATCACATAAAGTTCATTTCCCAATCCTAATACTGCAAATCCTATTTTATAGGAGCATGCAAGTGCAGAGGAGATGAATTTGCTCAAATGGGGATAAATACTTCTTAAGAGTATGCACATGTTTTAATAGAAGCACCTAAAATAGATTTTTGTAATCATTTCTACACCATATTCTACACCATTATATCTTGTAGAAATCATATGATTTTTAATTCCAATACTATGACCTTCCCATATGGGTCCTTAATTTGTATTCTTATCTAACCCATATCTAACTGGCAAGCCGTGTTTTCCAAGGAATCGACCTTCTTATTGAATTCTTGCTAATTGTGAGGAATACTTACATTTGGCAGTTATCCTTTGATTGTTTCCAAGAGAGGATACAAATAGATGTTGGAGCATATTGAGCTTTGGTTTATCCAATTGGTTATGAGTTTTGAGTCCAAGAAGATCACCACATTAGGGAGAGAGTAGATCTGTGCCATTTTTAACTATATACATTCCCTGTAATTCTGCAAAATTGTTTGTTTTAATGTATAGTGCCTGTTGAAAAGGGATGTTCCTATATTTGCCAGTAATGAAACCTACCAATCCACACTTTCCAGGGTTTCCACTTGATTCCCCATTGCAAAAATAGTTGGTTGATTTGGATCAATACTAGGTGGGTCCAATTTTGTTGCTTGTTTGTTTTTCCTGTCACCTCGGGTCCGAGTAGATCTATGCCATTTTCAACTATATACATTCCCTGTAATTCTGCAAAATTGTTTGTTTAATGTATAATGCCTGTTGAAAAGGGATTTTCCTATATTTGTCAGTAATGAAACCTACCAATCCACACTTTCCATGGTTTCCACTTGATTCCCCATTGCAAAAATAGTTGGTTGATTTGGATCAATACTATGTGGGTCCAATTTTCTTGCTTGTTTGTTTTAATGTATAGTGCATGTTGAAAAGGGATGTTCCTATATTTGTCAGTAATGAAACCTACCAATCCACACTTTCCATGGTTTCCACTTTGGATTCCCCATTGCAAAAATAGTTGGTTGATTTGGATCAATACTAGGAGGGTCCAATTTTCTTACTTGTTTGTTTTTCCTGTCACCTTGGGTCCTTCAATAAATATGGATCTCACCCATATCTCTTGTAAAAATAGCATTAACAGTTCTTATTGAATTCTTGCTAATTGTGAGCAATACTTACATTTGGCTGTTATCATTTGATCGTTTCCAAGAGAGGATACAAATAGATGTTGGAGCATATTGAGCTTTGGTTTATCTAATTGGTTATGAGTTTTGAGTCCAAGAATATCACCACGTTAGGGAGAGAGTAGATCTATGCCATTTTTAACTATATACATTCCCTGTAATTCTACAAAATTGTTTGTTTTAATGTATAGTGCCTATTGAAAAGGGATGTTCCTATATTTGTCAGTAATGAAACCTACCAATCCACACTTTCCAGGGTTTCCACTTGATTCCCCATTGCAAAAATAGTTGGTTGATTTGGATCAATACTAGGTGGGTCCAATTTTCTTGCTTGTTTGTTTTTCCTGTCACCTCGGATCCTTCAATAAATATTTGGATCTATGTAAATTCATTGAGATCAATGGATACTTGTTTTTAAAAATTGCATTGACAGTTCTCAACCCTTGCATATGAGTAGTATTGACAGTTCTGTTACTACACCATTTCATCTTGTAGAAATCATATGATTTTTAATTCCAATACTGTGACCTTCCCATATGGGTCCTTAATTTGTATTCTTATTTAACCCATATCTAACTGGCAAGCTGAGTTTTACAAGGAATCAACCTTCTTATTGAATTCTTGATAATTGTGAGCAATACTTACATTTGGCAGTTATCCTTTGATCGTTTCCAAGAGAGGATACAAATAGATGTTGGAGGATATTGAGCTTTGGTTTATCCAATTGGTTATGAGTTTTGAGTCCAAGAAGATCACCACGTTAGGGAGAGAGTAGATCTGTGCCACTATGTCCAATTCTCACTATGGAACAATTCTCAATTTTTATTTTGCATTTTATGAAAGGCAGATAAGCGCAATTCTCATACACTTAAAGCATTATAACTTACACATGGATTAACTGAAAGCTGTTGGCAGATTATTGGGCACTGATAACAGACCCTGGGTAGCCCATGCTAAGAAGAAATCAACATTTAAGAGTAGTTTAAATGCTGTATAAATGAAATTGAAAAGCGTTGAAGGTAGGTATTGATTGGACACATTTATGAAGGTGTGTAAATGTAGGCTCCTAGTGGCGTTGGGGTGGTTGCCACTTCCACATGGAAAATGCAACCAAGAGATAACCAATTACCATATGTAATTTTCTTAACTTTGAAAGATTACATTGTAGAGAACAGTCTACCCTTTTCATTAGAATGATAATGAATTGATTCCAATGTTCAAAGCTTGGAATATATCTGACAAGCTACCATAGAAACAATCAACATACCTTGAGAGATAGAAGGTTAGATTTAAGGCTATGAACTTACAATAGTAAGAAAGATATCTCAATTATCAAGTGTGAAGAGTATCAAATGAATATACTCAACCCTAAACATAGTCAAACACCCTCAAAATACCTTAGCATACTTAACGCCAATGCTAACCTGTCATTTAGGGCTTAACACAACCATAGCTCAGTTTGAGGTGAGCTGCAAACAAGTCATGGTTAGAGAGGTAAGGTAAATTCACAACCCAATTAGGATGTTTCTTACACAGTCACTAGGATACACAGTCACAACCCAAAAAGAATGGAAACCATGCATGCTCTTAACCAAGCACAAAATCTCACTCGTTTGAATAAATTTGTTTATAGGACATTGTTGCATGATTCCTGAAGAGTGTTTTGTAAAATGCAATTGCATGAGGCAAGTAGATTATAAAGGGATTGGAGAAAGAGGAATGGGAAGCCCTTATACATCTATGTGACAAAGGATCTTTATGATATGGTCTAGCACATAGTTGACAAAGTCCCTTGCTTGAACATAGGATGGGAGGTAAAGGATCGTGTGGCACAATGTTTGATGAGGTGTAAATCCATTTGGAAATCATATTCTTCTCTTACATATAGAGCTTGGGGGTGGCTTCTCCTCCAAATGGAGTCATTTGTCAAGCATATGCTCCATAAACCAAGTGTAATTGACATTGTTTGTGGCAAGGAAAAAGAAATTGTACATGTTTTTGAAATGTTGGGTTACAAAAGTGTTTTGATTTCAAGCTAAATCTCACTTCTTTTCTACCTTGATTTTGTGGAAAGGCCCTCTTCTAGGTGACGCTTGGATGGTTCAAACAACATCAAATCCTTATGGTATTCAGTGTGGTTGATTTCTATTGGTTTTCTAAGGAAGCATCATAGTAAAGTTACTTTTCTGAAGGTCCCCTCTCTTTTCTTTTATCCTAGAAGATTAAGGAAATTTAAGCAGGAGTTTTCTTTGCTTGTGAGGGTCCAACTCAGTTTTTTGTCGTGACATTGAATCCCTTTATCTTGGTGTGTAGGCTCATATGCTTGCCTTTTGGCATTTCTAGGATGAGATTTTCCCCGGAGCCCATTGTTCATGTGATATAATTTTTCTGTTCCACAATGTCCTGATTTGATCTTTTAAGCAATGTAGATAGCAATTCAGAAAAAAGAGTAGGTCCAAGAAACATGCAATTGACTGGATTTGATGCATTCATGTATTCAGAGAACTGATCCAAGGAATAGGTTTATGAAATTTGAAATTAACTGGATTTGTTTCTTTTGTGTAATAAAACAACAGCAAGGCTGGTTTCTCTCACGTGACTATTACATTAGATATTCCAAGTCCTGTGTGTTTGGGTGTCCGATTTGTCAACTTTTTTAGTTTCAGAATTGAACCAATAAAAACCTAGATCTCAGTACACTTACATTTAGTTCACATAATTCTCGAACCCACGTGATGAGAGAAAATACACCCAAGGTTTTTCCAATCTAGCTAGGAAATATTTTATTGATGATATGGGATGAATCACCATTCAGTATTCAATGAAGGAACTTCTCAAAAATAGAAAGAGAAATAATCTAAGCCCGGTGGATGTCATTCACACTAACATATACACCAGATAAATTGAATTTGTCATGACTAGCTGACAATTGCTGCCCAAAATCCACTCAAGATAACGCACTTTCCCTTTCCAGACAACATAAAGGAGAAAAGAATGGGTGGGGTGTACAGAAGAGAATGAAAATTATCACAACATACCTTTGCCACAAGCTTGAGAGTAACAACATTGATAAAAGTAGCAGTCCTTAAAGCAATATCCACAAACACCCTGCTCCCCTTCAAAGGCAAACACTAACCAGGTTCCCCAAAGCTCGGTTCCAATACCTTACCTGCATAAGGATGCATTGGGTTTCCTGTCTTGAATAAAGATCCAATGGCAGCGAGGACCCATTTCCTTCCATTCCCATAAAAGTACCCTTCAGAATGATGCACCACCCTGCCACCACCTGTGCCCACAGCAAAATCAACCATTCCCAACCCATCCGCAGCATGCCTCTCAATCTTCATTTCCACCAACTACCTTGTCACCACCCTTATATCATCCAAGCTCGAAGCCTGCCCCTCTCCCTCACTCGCCTGCTTGTCGACGACCTGATTCAATAAAGCCAACACTCGTCCTTCATCAAAACCCCTGAACCCTTCAACTTCATCAGCGATTCCTTGATGTCACCAGTGTGTGCCTTTAAATTCTGAAGCTCCATGTAAAAAGCAGTGGCGTGATCCTCTATACTCTCCTCTAACTCCTTCTTCATCCCTTCTACTTCCTTCCCGAACTTCATATCCACCAATTATAGCTGAAACTGCAACATCTTCATCGTCTTCTTCAGAAACTCCTCCAACTCTGCAATCTGGCCCTCCGATACGACATCGCCAAGGCCAACAGTATTCTTAGCAGAGGGTTTCATGGTCCAATACCACAAAGTCTGTCCAAATTCGGCTAGAATAATGAAAAGAAAGACCCACTTGGTAAAAACCCTGGCCGCTAGGTGCCACTTCGAAGTTTGCTGAGGATTTCCACCATGGATAGGGATTTTGCTCCTGTGCACATCCTTGACCCCTTTTTTCTCCCCCTGATCATGGACCTTGTTCGCTAATTTATCATTCTGCTAATTAGGCAAAGCATTTTCTCTCCCAGAATCCCGAATATAAACTCTACCATAACTCGAATCCTTACGTTGCAACAAATTTCCGTCGGCTTCTGCGGCCAAATGTGTTGTTTCTCGGTGAATATTTTTGTCCCAAGGGCATCACTAAGTGGATAGAATATTTCAAGTTCACCATACTCGTGCTTTTACACCTTCCTGGGGTGCTCGAGATGCCCTTCTCAGCTCTCCTCTACTCCAGATCAAGATGCCCTTCTCAGCTCTCCTCTGCTCCAAATTGAGATGCCCTTCTTGGCTCTCCTCTGCTGTAGATAGTTACTAGATTGAAATTTTGAGAAGGATGGAAAATGTAACTCTCTAAATTCAAATTCAAACTCAAATGAAAAGAGTGAGGCATTTTAAATTTGGGGTTAATGAGAGGGAAAGGTTTACATTTTAGTTGAGGGTTTGTGGTCTTTTTAATTCTATACGTATATGGTCTTATGTTCCGACGTTTTTGGTCGTTAGGAATTTACAAGTTTTCTATGAGGTTTATACTTGTTGAGTTAAGGTAATATAGTTATCATTTAAAAATCTACTAGAACCTCCTAATAGTGGTTAGAACATCCTAATAGTGGTTACATATGGGAATAAATTAAACATTGAAATTTAAAGAATTGGTTAACATATGTGTGTAATATGGTCAAATTAGCTCATTACATCACAATGCTGATATTTTTAAACATGCAAGTAATTATTGATTGTGTTTGATTCGTGTAAGCTAACACTAGTGTCCAATTGTATTTCTGTTGTAACAGTTTTAGCAACATTGGGAAAATTGTTAATAAAGGATTTCAATTTTTTAGTATGGAAGGTTACATATTCCAATATCTTTTATCTCAACAATGTTTTTCTAAAACTTGTGATGTGGCCACTTCTATGAAGTGTCATTTGTTACATAATATTAATAAGAATTTGTTACATAACACTAATAAGAGGAGAATTTGTTCAGCAATGCTTAAGAAAGTGTGTTTTTATTTTATTTTTATTAAATGCTATTTAATAATTTCAAATTCAATAATAATATTAAAGTAAAAAGTAAGCATTACTAAGTTTAGAATAGTATTGCACTAACAATTTTATATCAAAAAATAAGATAATATAAAACTATCTTTATAGTACATAGGAAACACAAGTACTAAGATCAATATTTTATATATATATTTCACACTAATGTTAAGAGAGGCTTTAAAGGCCAGTTTGTCATACCCATTCTTTTTCTCTTAAAAATACAAACTTATTTAATTTTAATATACTCCCACTTATATTTTCATGTGGTGAATGAATGGTAAGTAAAAGAATTTATATCATTATGTTATGTCCCTATTCTTCTTGGAAGTCACTTCATATGGTGGCAATAGAACAATATCCAGATGATACAAAGAGTTTACAATAAAGACTACACAATTTATGTGAACTTGATGAGAAGCAACTAACAACATACTGGATGACTAAGGTAGCCTAGCAAAGAAGAAAACATTAGCATTATCTACTTAAAGAGGGTGAATTGAATTTAGGAATGTTAGCATTAAAGTATACCAGAAATGTGAACAAAAGAGGTGGAAAGTTACATTAACATGAAGTATCCCTACAAAACCCAGGAGATCTTGGAAAATGGGGCCATTATATTCCCTAACTTGGATACCACAATGCATCAAGATAAATGTCAATGCCTCCAAAATTATGATACATTATCGAAAGAAAAAAAATTAAGGCCAATTGTATCCATATTACTTAAGGAAAAAGGAATTGAAAAAGGAATTGCATGGATAATCTATGAAATCAAAAATTGAAAAAGTGCCCATTGGCACTAAGGAGACATGAGTTGTGTATATAGACACCGAAAAATAAATTTTTTAAGAGCGCATGATAACATCTTTGGGAAACTATAAGAGGAATGCCTATCAACACCTAGGATGAGCACGAGGCATTTTAAAATTTTAGATGGTGTCACAA
>LPNX010388663.1:21188-36480 GCA_001517045.1 Pseudotsuga menziesii
CTGAAATACAATTATTTATAGTACCTTTCATCTTTGAAGGGATCCAAGAATAAATTCCCTTCCAATTGAAATTAAGACCCACCCTTCAAATTTGATCACTGCTACCAATTCCGAAAGAGGAGAAGATTAGGAACATCAAATTGGAAATTAAGAACTCAAGCCAAAACCTTAACAATGAAAAATGGATGGAGGGGTTATCCATACTCTTTTTTACAAGTGTTTGTTCACGAGACTACTTGGATAATCCTTTTTCCAAGTTAGCATCACATATTTAGCTTGTATTTGAGCAATTTTTGAAGCAATTTCATAGTTCTTGGGTTATGCACAAATTTTAATTAAAAAAAGGTGATCAAATTCAATGAAAAAATCCCATTTCTGAAGCAATTTCAGAGTTCTCAGGCTAAATTTTTATCATTTGAATATCAATTAAATGCAGAAACAAAAAATTGAAAAAATTTGGGATGTCCATAGATTGAAACATACCTTGTGCCATTGAAGCTTTGAACATGGTGAGCTTGAGTGAAATGTAATCTTAGAAGGGCATCTATCATATGGTAATGAAAGGGGAAGATTGTTCTACATTGGCACCCACCAGCATTCAAATTAGAATCATACTAGATCAAAGGTAAGAATGATAGATAAAAGGAAAGAATGATCAGATCTAGAAAAGAAAACATCATAGATTAGATGGATCTTCAACATGTCAAAGGAATACACATGGATTCACAGAATGGACTGCCACATTAGTGCATTTTTAGTGTTAACCAAACAAGAGCCGACTCGGGTTTTTTATTTCAAGGAGGAATATTTTACACCATCAAAACATTACAAATGAAACATTCAAAGGAATACCAATGAGTCATTAGAGATCGCTATACTGAAGGAATTGAGATCATTATTCTTTATTGATTAAATTTCCTAGGATATCACTACCTAACTTGCCAGAAGATTTTATTAGTTTATTTTTTCTTTTTTTTTATATTGTAATTTGATTTTAATTTTAATTTAGTTTGATTATAGTTTAATTTTCTTCTTTCAGTTTTGTTAACTTGATTTTGTTTTAGATTTAGTTTATTTATAGTTTGTTTGTTATTATTGCATATTTCCAAGGAGTGAGATTGAGGATATTTCTCTAATCATTTCGTAGATGTGGATACGATGCCCTCATAGAAATCAACTTATTCAAGTGTCGAAGAAGATGGAGAGATACCAATAGTTTTCGGGTAGAGATTGATCGACCTGTTCAATTTTGGAAAAGCGAAGCACTTTGTCATTGGAAGGAGTTACCTCTTCATTTACTTATAAAAACCTATGCTGATTATGTTTGGGGGATTGGTTGGTTGGCATTATTTTCGATGTACTCAAGAACTAATCAAGAGGAAGAGACATTGATACACATAAATATTTTTCTCCTACAAAGCTGTTGATTTCATGTGTTTAAGAATGAGCTCGGCTCTCGCTGTCTGCCTTTCTTCAATTATGTTTTAGAACTCTGTAATGTTTTTGTAAATGCTTTCATAGCCAGTGGATGGACTTTCACAGATTGTTATGAGCATTGATTTTGTTAAGTAAAATGTTTTCTTTTGTGCAATTCAATGTTAGTTAAATGGGAATATTTTTCATTCATTTATGTTTGTTATGAAGTCTGAAAAAGCCCAAGTTTAGCAAGCTATGGTAAGAAGTCTAAACTCTAATCCGATTGAAGAACAGTTGGAGTTTGTCAAGGAGTTTGAGTGAAAGGTTGGGGATTATTCAACTGTCCCAAGTGTCAACCTATAATTTGATGCAAATCCGCTGTATGTGAAGCATTGTTGTTGGGTTCCTGGATGAAATCAATTACCTATAGAAAATTCAGAGGTCAAAGACACAAAATATATCCAAGCAAACTGTAGTTCTAATCTGGAGGCTTTGGGAATGATATGAAGTAGAAATTGAACCAAGTCCAAAGCACAGAGGAAATCCCCTGCATCCATGATCGTGACTTAGAGGCATGGTGAATAAATTTATGAGTGAGGATTCGAGCCTAGAGGATGTTTAGTGGAAGTCTAGTAAAGAAACCCATAATTTATGAGTTGAAGAACTAGCGTTATTCCTCTTCAAAAATGAACTGAGGATCATTTTAGGTAAATAGCAAAGAACTCATGCTGTTCATTGTGATGTCGAGTGGAACATAGAACCTATAAAATGCGTTGAAGGGATACAAACAATAAAGGTCGTTGGGTTGTAGTATTACTACAGAGAGAGCATCCAAGTGCATATTGATGGATTGAAACCTTAACTTACACCTTGATGATGAGAATAAGTCACAGTCAGCTAGTGACATGTGGCAGAAAATTTGAGTTGGCAGAGGTTAAGAGAAGGGCACACTGAATCAAGCTCAAGAGATGGTTTATAAACCCATCTAAAGCCTCCTTTACTAACCTCGGCCCTCAAGCCACCTCTCTCAAGTCACAACCATGGAGTCAAGCTTAAAACTTAGAATCCATGTCCTACCTCTATCACTGGCAGTGTTGTTCACTCAAACAAACCAAAGAAAGCATCAAGAGTGACTTGCTTGTGTATTATTGAAGAGAGGTTTAATTATAGGATTATTTTAGGATTTTGGTCCTATAATATATTGGCATTTAACATTTTAGTGGGGGAGTTTGGCACATTAAATCATTAGATAACCTACCAAATTTTGGGTTGAAGCGTTCTCATCTTAGTAGGAAGCTTTTACAAACTCCCAATGAGGAAACTCCAATAACTGCATTCCCATGCCCCTGAAAATTTGTATTAATGTTCCCAAGCTCCTGGTACCATTATGATTTTTTTGAGAGGCACATCTTAGACAAGAAATCCTAGAACTGCAGAAAGAAGCAATGTTTTTCAAGTTGAGGAAGGTAAATGTGTCCCTTGTTAGGTTGGCACTAGAAAGCATGTCTCAAATTGAACGAAGGCCTTGAGAAGGGATGTCAGAACCCCAAAAATTTCAAAAAGTTTAAAATTTTTAAAATAGCATATATACTCATTGAATGCAGTCATTAACTGTTTGATTAGTTTTAACTTACTAGAGTTGTAACTGAATGATCTTTTGATTATACTTAACTTTAAAGAGTAGTTTCTTTCCAGTTACTGATTATTTTTCTGTTTGCGACACAAGGTGGGCTTGTCATGAAGGACTGGGCTTACTTAGCTTTCGAGCTAACGCAACAGTTTTCTTCTATTACAGGTATACAGGTAAGAAGTATGGGTCACTATTAACAAGCCTTAGAAATTTACAATACGATTTGCTGTATATAAATTAATTAGTAAAAGTACATACATGCTAGACAGAATTACCATGCTTCTCGAGGTACAATTTTCACTAAGTTTCCTTTGAGACTTAATGATAGAGAATTGAATTCTACACATAGAGATGGTAGTTAACTATTCTATACAGAAATATAGAGTTTTAACAAGTCTACAGAGTACGAAACCATTAAATGTCCATACTGAAGGTAAATGTAAGAATGTAATAATTATTTCTTTACTTAACAGCTAGCATGGTAGAAAATCACAACATCAAAGGTTTACTTCTATTATTCATAGTTACTGTGACATGTCATGTTTAGATTGCATCGTAATCAAATTTTCAACTGTAGTTGTAAATGATAAGATATTACAAGTATCGATTTATATTTTTCTTACTTTGAGCATTTACAAGTTTATTGTTTGACACAAGTCTTCCCTTCATAAATTTAGGGTTTTGCACTACCTTGGAATGCTACTCTATTTCCAAGATCGACATTTGGATGGAAATCAAAACGTCTTTAGGATCAGTCCTATACTTATCATATTTAACCCCTTAATGAATTTTCAAGACTATACTATCAAGCAAAGAAGGTTAAACATAATCAAGCTACCTATCATACATTAACTTATAAAATCTTTGATAAATTTTTGAGCTTAGAAAGTGACAAAAGTCTAATTGTCACCACCAGGATTCTAAGACTATCAAATAGGTTGCTAATCTATTAACAAGTAGTAATGATAAGGACTAGAGTAAACCAAAAATCAAATTAATGGTTAACATAATTTAATTACCACTAATTATAGATTTTAAAGAAATAATATGTCTCTTACTTTCACTTGAGACTAAGGCTATTGGCAATATAGTGGTAAGTATATAAACAACCATGACTTTAACATTATTCCATGCTATTATAACTTCTTAGAATTAGAACAATTCTCCATCCATATATATATATATGAGACTAATAAGGAGAAATATCTATAATGCAATGTTTTATAACATGAATCTAATGTTATATGGTTGAAATCATATCGCAGGGATACTATGGTATAATGAACCTTACGGGATCTCCATGCTATGATTTGGTTGTGAATCAATCAAAGGAGATATGGTCGTGGAACTTTAGAAATGATAACCACTGCATATAAATTATTTAAAGTACTACGTGGTCTTGTTTCAGCCATGCATTGGCGTTATAAAACTGTTTTCTCAACCCTAATTCGTCATTCTCCCTTTCCTTCAGGCCTTTGGCCACTCTGCAAACCCTCCTGGTCCATTTTGTTGTTGCGTTGTCTGTTGTCGTCCTCCTGCTGCTCCAGCTCTTCGTGAGCTCATCTACTGCACTGAGTGGGAAGGTTATGGTGTTAAAAAACTCATTGTCTGTCTCTGCGATACCTCTGTTGTTTAGCTTGGCCCTGGTCTGTGACAGTCTTTATCTTTCTCTGTTCCCACGAGAGTGATTCTTCCTTCAGTGTAGCGTGGCTTGTGCTGTCTACTGGCTATGTGTTATTTGTTAGGAAAAACGTTGCATCCGTAGGGTTTTACCCTGTTCATCGAGTAGCTAGGGTTTCTTTTGCTGTCAGAGGTTGAGAGTGTTAACATCGTCATTCCTTTGCCTTCGATTGGCAGTTTTCTTGCTCAGGCTGGTCGCGGCATTACAGTGTGGGATTAACCACTGCCAAGGTAACCAATATACTTGTTTTCTTTAACGCCAAAGCTAATCATTATTGTTATTACATTTCTTTTGCATTAATAAAATAACTAACAGTTGGCTGTAAAAGTGTTTTGTAGATATACCTGCTACCTTTCTCTGCCAACAAAAGGAATGAGGGTTACGGCATTACGGGCCACGGTAAGCCCTGGACTCTCCACGGCTTGTCCACTTTGTGTGAATCCTTAAGGGATTACGATGGGTTGGTCGTTGTGGCCCTTCTTGGCCTTCATGGATTTTGGTTGTTTGTTTTTAATGTTAAGCATCGTGGGTTAAAACCCTAGCTCTTATGCAGAGCTTTCCGGCTTCGAACGTGAGTGTAAAATCTCGTTTGTAATTATTATTGGGTTTATAAAATTGAACAGGATATAAGCCTTCATGTTTATTGTGTTTATAAGATTGAACTATTCTGATGTTCAGTTTATTATAGACAATTCGTATAAAATTATTTAATACAGAAGAAAATACTGTATAGTAACATAGTATTAAATCTAATCTGTCATCTACTAGCTGTTCTTTACAACTTGAATTACTGGAAACAAAGTGCAGTACTAGGAAAAATAGTTGGTAACTAAAAACTCATACAATATTGGTTAACATATCTTTTCTGGTAATAGTTAAAGAAAACAAACTACTACACTGAACTCTCATCATGTAATCCTTATTTTAATTTTAACCCCTACGCTGGAGTACTATCTGGTAAAACCTAGATGTGAAAAAACACAGAGGGTATTTATCATTCATCAATAGTTTCTAATATTGCCATATAAGAACATTTACATTACTAACCAATAAAGCCTTTTTATCATAACTATAAGGTAAACATTCAAGCATTCCTAGTTACTAAAAAAAATATAAACAGTCAAGTGTCAGAACCTGTTTAAGCTGTGGAAAACAACAGCAATGGGAGGTCGTTCCTCCCTAACAACTCCTGGAGACCGCTCAGACAGCAACTCCTCAGGACCCATGAGCTTGCTTTGGTCTCCCTGGCTAGAACTAGGTGTAGCAAAGTCAGATACCAGTCTTCAAACTCAGTATTAACTTAGAACTCTTCAGTAAACTCTCCCAGCTAACAAGCTGTAATAAAACAAGTTACTGCAGCAATCCTCTCAGACAACTTCCTTACTGTTTTTCCCTTCTTCCTCAATGAATTTCTTGAATAACATTCACCTGAATGAATTCTCTTTGGAAAATATCTGAGCAGCCTCAGCTCTCTTCATTGAGTACTTTTAAAAGATTGCCTAGGTCTTTTTTGGGTTAACTGTCATTTAATGAGCCACCAGCTCTAATCCCACTTTCTTGGGGGATCATGACCCCAAATGTAGGGAAGTTTCCACCTACAACTTAGGAAGTGTTTGAGGATGCTGCCACTTGTCTTTTGCCTTCCACCTAGTTCCATCCACCAGTTTGACCAGTAACCTTTTTTTAACAGCTCTCCCATGCTGTTGTCTCCACAATTTATTTATTAATAATAAAAATATTGTGAATTACATTCCAAGTCTGTTGACTTTCCTGAGTCATCAATTCCTACTTAGCATTAAATTTAACATAATGTCTCAGGAATATAATTAAAACAATTTACATAATTTTACAAAATTGGGGTATGTGACATACACACCCCCTTAAAATGTAACATCGTCCTCGATGTTACTTATTCTTCATCCCTTGCAACCTCCTGGAACAGATTCGGGTATGCTTCCCGCATCTTACTTTCTGGTTCCCAGGTAGCTTCTTTAGGACTAAGGTGCTTCCATTGCACCTTCAGCTGTCCAATCGTGCGGTTCCACAGAGTAATTTCCCTCCTCCCGAGGATACAGTCTAGCTCCACTAGAACTTCTCCTTCTGGTTCCACCTGTACAATATTCCAATCAATTACATGAGTAGCATCATGAACATACTTTTTCAAAACAGAAATATGGAAAACATTATGCACTTTCAAATTAGGTGGTAACGCTAACTGATATGCAACTTGACCAATTCTGGATAGAATTTCAAACGGACCATAGTAACGTGGTGCTAGTTTTTCACAACTCCCCAGTCTTACAGAGATTTTCTTTGGTCTTACCTTTATGAACACGTGCTCACCCACCTGGAACTCTTTGGGAGTTCTTTTCAAATCTGCTTGGCTCTTTTGTCGATCATGTGCCACCTTTAAGTTTTCCTTCACTTGTTTCACAATCTATTCCATTTCCTTCAATAATTCAGGCCCTAACACCAATCTATCTACTGGATTATTCTAGGAGATAGGAGTATTACATTTACGCCCATACAGAATTTCAAATGGGATGAACTTAGTTGATGATTGATAGTTATTATTGTAAGCAAATTCTGCTAAATGCAAGTAATCCTCCCACTTACCTGGTTGATCCCTAACATACATTCTTAATAGATCTTCCAACACCTAATTCACTCTTTCTGTCTGTCCATCTGTCTGAGGATGGAAAGAGGTGCTGAAATTCAGTGTTGTGTTTAAGCATTTAAACAAGGATTTCCATAAATTCCCTGTGAATTTAGGATCCCTGTCTGAAATAATAACCTTAGGTACTCCATGTAACCTAAAAATATGCTTTAGAAATTTATTTGCTATATTGGCAGCCTTGTAGGTAGTCTTGACAGGAATGAAATGTGCTGCTTTACTTAACTTGTCCACCACCACCATAATTGAATCGTTCTGATTCTGATTTCTGGGTAATCCAGTGATGAAATCTAAGCTGATTATCTCCCACTTCCAACTAGGAATAGGCAAGGGTTGCAATAAACCAGTTGGATGTTGGTGTTCTGTTTTCACTTGTTGACAGTCCAAACATCTAGCTATATACTTAGCTACTTCAGATTTCATATTAGGCCAGAAATATTCTTTTCTTAACATGGTGACAGTCTTCTGGTAGCCTGGATGCCCTGAGTAAGGGGTTTTATGAACTTCATCCAGAATCAGCAATTTAACCTTAGGCGCATTAGGCACATACAGTCTGTCCTTAAACAATAAAAATCCATCTTTATTTATACTATAACCTTTTATTAAAATTTCTGTAGGTTCTTCTTTAGCTGTAACCTGTAATTTTTGATAAATTTCATCCAATTTTATCCCTTCAGTCAGCTGTTCATTTAAATCAGAAGCATAAGTACTGATTGCTGCTATAAAATTCAGCTTTGCATTTCTGCTCAAAGCATCAGCCAATTTATTTTCTTTTCCTTTTATGTGCTGAATTTCGAAATCGTATTCACTTAAGAAGGCTAACCATCTTGCTTGCCTTGCATTTAAGTTGGGCTGATCTAAAAGGTATTTCAGACCCTTATTATCAGTCATTAAAGTAAACTTTCTACCTATTAAGTGGTGTCGCCACATTTTTAAGGCATGAATAACAACAGCGAGTTCCAAATTGTAAGTGGCATAATTATTTTTGTGGATCTTTAACTTCCTAGACTCATAGGCAATGACATGCCCATCCTGAGTCAGCTCTCCGCCTAAACCATCATTACAAGCATCGGTGCATACCACAAAATCCTTATTAGGATCTGCTATTCTTAGAATAGGCACAGTTGTTAACAGAGTTTTCAATTTCTTAAAACTTTCTTCACATTTTATGTTGCAATCAATTTTCTTGCCTTTCTTTTGCAAGGAAGTGATGGGATTAGCTATTTTTGAAAAACCTTCAATGAATCTCCGGTAGTAACCGGTAATTCCCATGAAGGACCTACAATCTGTTACGTATTTTGGTACTGGCCAATCTTCGATTACCCGGATCTTTTCAGGATCCACTGAAATCCCTTCCTTAGTCACTACATGACCTAAGTACTGGATTTCATCCTTAAATAAATCACACTTGCTGAACTTCGCAAAGAGCCATTTCTCTCGCAGATCTTGTAAAACTATCCGTAAGTGTTCCTTATGTTCTGCTTCATTTTTAGAATAAATTAAGATGTCATCGATGAAAACGACAACAAATTTATCTAAATATTTATGCATTATATTATTCATTAGACACATAAAGACAGCTGGGGCATTAGTAAGCCCAAATGGAATTACGACAAATTCATAATGTCCATACCTTGTTCTAAAGGCTATCTTGAAAATGTCCTCATCTTTAATTCTCACCTGGCGATATCCTGATCTCAGGTCTATTTTTGAGAACACCGTAGCTCCACGTAGCTGATCGAACAGATCATTTATGCGGGGCAACGAATATTTGTTTTTAATAGTCATTTTATTTAGTTGACGGTAATCTATGCAGAGTCGCATAGTTCCGTCTTTATTTTTAACAAATATTACTGGTGCTCCCCAAGGGGACACACTGGGTCGAATATACTTCTTATCTATTAACTCCTTTAACTATGATTTTATTTCATTAAGTTCTAAAATGTTCATATGGTACGGAGCTTTTGAGCTAGGTACAACACCTGGTACCAGCTCAATAGTGAAATCCAGTTCCCTCCTAGGAGGTAATCTTGGAATTTCCTCCGGAAAAACATCAGTAAATTCGTTTAACACAGGAATATCCTCTATTTTTATTTTATCTTTTTTAGATTTATTTTCCTCATCTGTAATAGTTACAGCATAGGTTTTGCACCCTTTCCTGACTGCTCTTTTGAGTTGTAAGGCAGAAATTTTCCTAATTACGATTTTTCTAGGAACACCCTTAATTGTTACTGGTGGTTCATTATTATTTACACATGTAAATGTTTTATCAAAACAATTTAAAACTACCCTATGCTGTTCTAACCAATCCATACCAATTAATAAGTCATACGAGCCAAGTGGCAGAACATTTAACTTAACAGTAGTTTTTAAATCATTCATAACTAAAGCACACTCCCTAACATAACAGGTTACTTTCCTTTTTGCCCCTGTGGCTAATTGAACTAACTAGGAGTTATCAAACTTTTCAACAGTCAAATTACACTTTTCTACTATCTTAGGTGAAATGTAACTAAGACTAGCACCTGGATCTATTAAAATAGTTACAGAGGTTTGGTTAACCATACCTTCTACTTCCACCATGGAAGTTTGATAATCAACTTGGCGGTTCTCCAACACTGCATTGATTCGAGGCATAGTCCTTGCAAAATCTCGAACAATCATTTCATCTTGAATAGTATGAATATTGTTGTTTGGCTTCTTCCGATTTGGGAATACTGAACATAGTGTGGGCCATTGCACTCCCAACATTTAACAGGCTCCTTCCATTCGAAATTCTTAGTGAAATTTCCATGGTTGTTTGAAGCTTCCTTTCCCTTGAAGTTATTGTAATTATTAGGAGCACCATTTCTATTTCCCTGGAATTTCTTACCATTAGAATGATTTCTGTTCTTATTATTCCTGAAATTCTTCTGGGGTACAAACTCTTTTTTCTTGAACTCAGGCTGATTACTGTTCTTTTTAGCCTTCCAGTTGGCTATACCTTCTTTCTTTTTGTTCAGTTCAAAACAGAATTTTTCCTTTCTCATGGCTTCTTCCAGAGTTTTGGGGTTATCATATTCGATTATGTCCTTTATATGATATGGCAGGCAGCTGAGAAACCGCTGTACTTTAGGTTTCTCATCAACTAAATACGGCACATGTCTTAACAGACCTAAGAATTTACTGTTTAAGTCCTTCATAGTCATGGATCCTAGCTTTAACTCATAAAATTCTTTCGCCCTTTCTTCATAGTATTGTTCGGACATAAATTTCTTCTTCAAGTACCTTTTAAAAGTACTCCAATTGACTTCTTTTTCTTTGATTCCCTTGACTCTTTTCAGATCTTGCCACCATATATCTGCCTTTCCAGAAAGAGTATAGATGGCCATTCTTGCCTTCAGCTGATTTGAATAGTTGTATATCTGAAAATATTTCCTCATCCCGAATAACCAGGACTCTGCCTCTTCCCCTTTTCCAGTCTCTCTGTTGAAAGTTGGGGGCTTTTTTTTTCTAACTCCCCGGAAATCTCTTCGTATGGCCTGTACTTTTTCTTTCTGTTATACAACTCAGCCTCACTACTATCACTAGTAGTGTAGTAGATTTGTTGTTCCCTGATCCCTTCAGATGATGAGATGCTCTCAGCCTTAACCAGTTTCACCTTCTTAGATCCTTTTTGATGACTAGCTTCCTCAGATTCAGATCTTCTACTCCTCCCTTCTGTCTGGAATTTTTCTATCAAGATTTGGTTTAACTCCTCCTGAGTCTTTAATATCCTTTCGTTATCGTTTTTGACTGATTCCATTTCAGTATTTAAATCTTTTATAGTCTGTATTAGCTTTGAAGAATGAGCAGTCATCTCTTCTAACACAGGCTCTTTAAACATCTATCTTGTCTTAGTGTTTGGAGACTCCTCCTCAGCATATTCTCCTAACTTCTCCATACCTGTCTGTTAGATTCAGAAAAGAAATTTTCTGCTTTTCACATAAAAAAAAAATACAGGTTAGTACATTATTTCTTTTTTTTTACTGTTCTGTGGAAACTAGTGGGGCCACATCGAGGCCTAGTATTTGAACCTGGCTCTGATACCACATGTCTGAACCCCAAAAATTCCAAAAAATTTAAAATTTTTAAAATAGCATATATGCTCATTAAATGCAGTCATTAACTGTTTGATTAGTTTTAACTTACTAGAGTTGTAACTGAATGATCTTTTTATTATACTTAACTTTAAAGAGTAGTTTCTTTCTAGTTACTGATTATTTTTCTGTTTACGACACAAGGTGGGTTTGTCATGAAGGACTAGGCTTACTTAGCTTTCGAGCTAACGTAGCAGTTTTCTTCTATTACAGGTATACAGGTAAGAAGTACGGGTCACAGTTAACAAGTCTCAGAAGTTTACAATACGATTTGCTGTATATAAATTAATTAGTAAAAGTACATACATGCTAGAAAGAATTACCATGCTTCTCGAGGTACAATTTTTACTAAGTTTCCTTTGAGACTTAATGCTAGAGAATTGAATTCTACACATAGAGATGGTAGTTAACTATTCTATACAGAAATATAGAGTTTTAACAAGTCTACAGAGTACGAAACCATTAAATGTCCATACTGAAGTTAAATGTAAGAATGTAATAATTATTTCTTTACTTAACAGCTAGCATGGTAGAAAATCACAACTTCAAAGGTTTACTTCTATTATTCATAGTTACTGTAACATGTCATGTTTAGATTACATCATAATCAGATTTTCAATTACAGTTGTAAATGATAAGATATTACAAGTATCGATTTATACTTTTCTTACTTTGAGCATTTACAAGTTTATTGTTTGACACAAGTCTTCCCTTCATAAATTTAGGGTTTAACACTGCCTTGGAATGCTACTCTATTTCCAAGATCGACATTTGGATAGAAATCAAAACGCCTTTAGGATCGGTCCTAAACTTATCATATTTAACCCCTTAATGAATTTTCAAGACTATATTATCAAGCAAAGAAGGTTAAACATAATCAAGCTACCTATCATACATTAACTTATAAAATATTTGATAAATTTTTGAGCTTAAAAAGTGACAAAAGTATAATTGTCACCACCAGGATTCTAAGACTATCAAATAGGTTGCTAATCTATTAACAAGTAGCAATGATAAGGACTAGAGTAAACCAAAAATCAAATTAATGGTTAACATAATTTAATTACCACTAATTATAGATTTTAAAGAAATAATATGTCTCTTACTTTCACTTGAGACTAAGGCTATTGGCAATATAGTGGTAAGTATATAAACAACCATGACTTTAACATTATTCCATGCTATTATAACTTCTTAGAATTAGAACAATTCTCCATACATATATATATATATATATGAGACTAATAAGGAGAAATATCTATAATGCAATGTTTTATAACATGAATCTAATGTTATATGGTTGAAATCGTATCGCAGGGATACTATGGTATAATGAACCTTACGGGATCTGCATGCTATGATTTGTTGTGAATCAATCAAAGGAGATATGGTCGTGGAACTTTAGAAATGATAACCACTGCATATAAATTATTTAAAGTACTACGTGGTCTCGTTTCAGCCATGCATTGGCGTTATAAAACTGTTGAATCAACCCTAATTCGTCATTCTCCCTTGCCTTCGGGCCTTTGGCCGCTCTGCAAACCCTCCTGGTCCGTTTTGCTGTTGCGTTGTCTGCTGTCATCCTCCTGCTGCTCCATCTCTTTCTGAGCTCAGCTACTGCACTGAGTGCGAAGGTTATGGTGTTGAAAAACTCGCTGTCTGTCTCTGCAATACCTCCGTTGTTTATCTTGGCTCTAGTTTGTGACAGTCTTTATCTTTCTTTGTTCCCACGAGAGTGATTCTTCCTTTAGTGTAGCGTGGCTTGTGCTGTCCACTAGCTGTGTGTTATTTGTTACGGAGAACGTTGCAGCCGTAGGGTTTTACCCTATTCATCGAGTATCTGGGGTTTCTTTTGCTGTCAGAGGTTGAGAGTGTTAACAGCGTCATTCCTTTTCCTTCGATTGGCAGGTTTCTTGCTCAGGTTGGTCGCGGCATTACAGTGTGGGATTAACCACTGCCAAGGTAACCAATATACTCATTTTATTTAATGCCAAAGCTAATCATTATTGTTATTACATTTATTTTGCATTAATAAAGTAACTAACAGTCGACTGTAAAACTGTTTTGGAGATATACCTGCTACCTTTCTCTGCCAACAAAAGGAATGAGGGTTACGGAATTACGGGCCACGGTAAGCCCTGGTCTCTCCACAGCTTGTCCACTTTGTGTGAATCCTTACGTGATTACGATGGGTTGTTCATTGCGGCCCTTCTTGGCTTTCATGGCTTTTGGTTGTTTTTTTTTAATGTTAAGCATCGTGGGTTAAAACCCTAGCTCTTATGCAGAGCTCTCCGGCTTCGACCGTGAGTGTAAAATCTCGTTTGTAATTATTATTTGGTTTATAAAATTGAACAGGCTATAAGCCTTCATGTTTATTGTGTTTATAAGATTGAACAGGTTGTAAGCCTTTGTGTAAATTTTTGTTACTACCGTGGGTTATTAAACAAAACAGAGTTACAGTTGTTACCTTTGTATTATTTTTAAAGGATAGGGTTTTACCCTCAGTTATTATAAAAGTTGGAAAAACTGTTTCCTTCTGTTGCATTTCTCCTTAATTACAGTATTGGAAAATTTGAATGCTTACTTTGTTTTATTTAATAACTCGGCTATGAGAAAAAAATACTGTTAGTTCTTCCACCTGTTAATTTATTTGAATAAATTAAGTTTTACTAGGTTTAACCCTAGTTGACAGGGAAGGAATAACCCCCTCCTTATTCTTTTTAAGGTTGTAGTTAAATTAAAAGTACTTATATAAAATAATAGGGCTATTTGTTATGTTTATAATATATAGTTAAGCTTTGGTAGAAAACCAATCTATATTTCTGTTGTTTACTTCCTGTAAAAAGAATACATAGAATCTGTTAACTGATAAGGTGTGTTGTTATCTGATTTATAATTTATCTTCTTCTTACTAGTAAGAAATTATAATTTATGTATTGTTATACTCTGTTAATAATGTAGGATTTTATATATTTTTATTTATTTGTTTATCTTAGTACTGTCAGTAAATTTATACTTATAACTCAGATAGTAGAGTAGTTCTGAAATACAGTATGAAATATTTCTAAGTTTTTACTTACAGTATGCAAGAATACTCTCTATGTTAATAATATCAATATTATTTTAATACATAAATAAATTACTATAAACTAACTATATTAACTCATAGTAATTACTATAGATTCTAGATTAACATTCTCAGTTTATTTTGTAAATATATTGAAACCAGTACTTGTTATTTGATTGTTATAGAGATTTTCACCCCACTAGGTGAATCACACATTGTATGGCCTTCCCCTATCCCGCTGCAGACTCATTATTCCCTATGGGCCACATTTTATCCTTTGATGTATCATTGATCATCCCCAAAACTATATAAACTATGATATACGCGGATTTTTCCCCGACAACCGTATACATACGCGGGTTTGACCCCTATAGTCGCGTACATCGGGATGTGTGCATAATCCAAATCCTTTTGGAGCGTTCCTTGACTTGGATCCGACTCATTCGACTCCTGGCCTTCCATATGCCTTGAGATCGCTCGGATTCGACCCTTCATTGTCCCTTGTGAAGCTATATAAGGAACCCCTTGGTACATTAAAGAGGGGGGAAATAAGAGAGAATTGAGAGTACCAAAACTATAGTCCATTGTTGCCAGAACTATACTTGATTCTGCATCCCTTTGTCCCTTTGGAGCACTGTTGTGTTCTTCCCAAGCTTGCCTTTGTTTGTGAGCTTGCTATCGGAGTGATGGAGGATTGAGGTGGTGG
>LPNX010388687.1:4393-26468 GCA_001517045.1 Pseudotsuga menziesii
GGTTCTTTCGAGTGCATCTTGTTTAATCTCATATAACTCATTAATCTGCAATATTCATTGTTTATGTGCTTCATCCAAATTCATGCCTAATTGTGTTGCCATACGAAAGGTTTTAACTTGAAACTCAATAGGTAAAAGTACTTTCTTTCCATACACTAAATCGTAGGGGGTATGTCTGGTACTGTTTCTCCATGTTATCATATAGGCCCATCAAGCCTCCAGAAGTCTATCTTCCCAATCCTTATTATGTAAGTGAATGGATTTAGTTAAAATGGATTCTAAAACTTTGTTGGTTGATTCTACCTGACCATTAGCTTGAGGATGATAAGGTGAAGAATTGAAATGTCAAATGCCATATTTCGTAGTAAGTTCTTTCATTAATTTAGAAGTAAATTGAGTACCTTGATCTGTGACAATTTTTCTAGGCACACCAAACCGGGTAAATATTTCTTCATATATAAATTCTACCACATATTTATTTGTGGCCTTAAACAAAGCTTTAGCTTCTACCTATTTGGTGACATAGTCCATGCAAACTAGGATATACTTCTTTTTACAAGACATGGGAGAAATCGGTCCTACAAAATCAAGAGCCCATTTCTCAAAGGGTTCAATCATAACTTGGGGTCATAGGGGCATTTGATCAGATGGCGTAGGTCTACCCATTCTTTGGCAACTATAACATCCTTTAACGTATTTGGCATCATCCTTAAAAATGCTTGGCCAATATTAACTAGAATGTAATACTTTGTAGGTTATCCTATTGTTAGAAAAATGNAAACTATAACATCCTTTAACGTATTTGGCATCATCCTTAAAAATGCTTGGCCAATATTAACTAGAATGTAATACTTTGTAGGTTATCCTATTGTTAGAAAAATGGCCTCCACATGGTCCATCATGGAATGCATGGAGGATTTCTGTCATTTCATCCTCCCACACACATCGTCAAGTAATAAGATATGGACCAGTGCAGAAGAGATCATTATCTACCCAATAATAATTGGAACTTTGAACTAATGCATGGAGGATGTCTGTCATTTCATCCTCCCACACACATCGTCAAGTAATAAGATATGGACCAGTGCAGAAGAGATCATTATCTACCCAATAATAATTGGAACTTTGAACTATAATACGACACTTCTCATGAGGGGACAAATGGTTTGGTAATTTCCCAGTTGCTAAATAATTGGCAATATCTGCAAACCAAGGGGTATGAACAAATACAGCAAATAGATGTTCATCAGAAAAAAAGTCATCAACCGGTTTAGTAATGTCTTCATGTTGAATACAGGAAAGGAAATCTGCTACTAGATTCTCTTTACCAGGTCGGTCAATGATGGTAATGTTAAATTCTTGCAATAAAAGAAGCCACCAAGTCACTCTACCATTGGTAATTGGTTTATTCATTAGAAATCTAATGGTAGAGTGATCGGTATGCACAAAAACTTCATAACCTGTAATGTAAGGGCAGAATTTATGAATAGAATAAACTACTGCCAAAAATTCTTTTTCAATAAGAGTGTAATTAAGTTCAGCATGAGTCAAATTTTTGCTAATAAAATAAATGGCATAACATGCTTGTCCCTCTTTTTGGCCGAGGACTCCTCCTATGGCTGTGTTAGAGGCATCAGTGGATATATGAAAAGGAAGGGACCCATCGGGACCCCTAAGTATTGGTTCAAACAATAGTTTAGCTTTTCGAATTTCAAAAGCATTTTGACAAGATTCTATCCACTGAAATTCTACATCCTTTGTAAGCAATTTAAACATTAGTGCAACTATTTTAGTGAAATTTTCAATAAAGCGACAGTAATAGCCTGCATGACCAAGAAATATTCTGACCTCCTTTTGTGTTTTCGAAGGGGGAAGGCCAACAATGACTTTGATCTTAGCAGGATCTACCTTAATTGCTTGGGAGGAAACATGGTGTCCTAAAACTATTCCTTCTGTTAGTAACATTTTACATTTTTCAGGACTAAGAGATAAATTTGTTTCTTGACATCGGATCAAGACCTTTTCGAGATTGTCAAGGGCTTATTGAAATGTATTTCCATAGGTTGTAAAATCATCCATGTATACCTCCACACAGTCATGTATAAAATCGAAAAATATTCCTAAGACTGCTCGCTGTAAAGTGGCAGGTGCATTACATAGGCCAAATGGAAAAACTCTATATGCATGTGTTCCCCAAGGGCATGTAAAAGTGGTCTTGTGTTGATATTTCCGTGCTATTAAAATCTGGTTGTAACCACTATATCTGTCAAGAAAGGAAAAATATTGTTTACCTGACGAGGTATCTAATACTTGATCAATAAAAGGTAAAGGAAAGTAGTATTTGAGTGTGGCTTTGTTTAGCTCCCTAAAATCAACACAAATGTGCCATTTCCCTATGACTTTCTTTGGAACTACCACTAAAGGAGAAACCCATGTACTATTGGAAATAGGATAGATGAAACTAGTAGTAAGGAGTTTTTGTAATTCTTCTTTTACAATATCCTTTAGAGCAGGATTCATCCTCCTCTACGGCTGACTTACATGTGAAATGTTTGGATCCATATAAATATGGTGAATGTAGGTGTTAGGGTGTATACCCTTCATATCGGTGTATTTCCATGTAAATTATCAAGCTTGTTTTTTAATGACTTTAAGCAGCTATGCTTATTGGTTTTCACTTAACCCTGTGTTTATATGAAGAAATTTTTCAGGGCCAACCTCACAAGTTATGGTATAGGGTCTTGTATGCTCTTCAATTATGAAGACAGAAGGTGTCTCTATAAACATTGAGAGAGCCATATTCTCTTGAAATCCATCTCCAAAAATTTGATCGAATTGAGCAAAAGACTGAGGAAAATCTATACAGGTTGTTGAAGAAACAAACTAGTTTAATACATTCTCAGTGGTCTGCTCTTGAAGTGCCAAGGAGAAATCACTAGGGAGGGAGAGTTCATCAAAGTCTTCATCCTTGAAAGAACAATTTAACCACCATGATTTTTTTGTTATTGGTTGTCCTGAGGGGGTACAAAATAAGTCTCTATGTAGACAACGCATTAGAAATAGTCATCTCTCCATATCTACATCCTATAAAAGCATTTGTGGTAGCTAACCATGGTCTTCCCAAGATAATAGGATGACCTTTAGAAGGATCCTTTGATTCTACAACCATAAAGTCGATAGGGTATTCCCATGAGGCTACTGATACGACAATTTTATCCAGGACTCTAGCAGGTTTTGTCGTAGTACGATCTACTAGTTCTAGGATGGAAGGGGTAGGTCGTAGAATTTGTCCTAGCTGTAAAACTTCTAAGACTGTGGTGTTCATCATGTTGATAGTGGATCCTAAATCAATTAATGTATTTTCTATGGTGGTGTTGTTTATAATTATAGTCACTACTGGGGCTCCTGGGTTTGTATATTTTTCAATCCAGGACTGATATGTCATACATTCAGACATCTCTCCTATAACATGAAATGTGAGAGGGTATTTTTGCTTCTTCCCTTGGATTTTAATACATATATCCTTTATTACCTTGTTGTAGATTGGTATGTCCTTGATATCTTGTAATAGAGGAATTTTGACACAAATATTCTTTAATTGATTCAAAATTTTATACTCCGAATGAACTACAGGTTTTTCTATCACTAGTATTTCCGGGAACGGAGGAAATATTTGCTCCTAAATAATTTCTTGCAGAGGATGGGTGTGTATTGAAACCTTCGGAATGTTCACATCCTCCAAAATGGAATCATTCATGGGTTCATTTGAATCCTCTTATTATTCACTCACTTCAAGAATGATGACTGATGACTTGGGTTTATCATTCACAACTTTTCCAGATCATAATTGAATCTCATGTACAGGTATAGTTGAAATAATATATGATGGAATAGTTTGCAACTCAATGTTGTTAAGAGATTGAGTTGTTTTATTATTTAGGTTAGGTATCGGTTGTGCAGGTAATAATATCGATTGAGGAGGATTTATGTTCTGGAAGTGATGAGGTTGTTTTGTAATGAAAGGAACTGGAGGTAAAAATCCAGGAAACATTTGTTAGAAATTTGTTTGATGCTGAAGACAAGGATGATTAGGTGCAGGGACAGGTTTTGACTGAGGATATGGTTGTCCTCTCCACCCTTGTGACCAATATTGTTGTTGTGGAAATTGAGGAGGAGGGTACTGGGGTGGCGAATTCTCCCAACTTGAATTGTTCCATTGTTGAGGTGGCTGATATGGAGAATAATAGAGTGGAGGTTGTAGTGGAAAGTTCTAATATGTTGGTTGGTCCCTAGGTTTCCAATGACGCCTCCTAGATGTTTCAACTAAATCCCCACTCTTATAGATGGCTTGCAACCCAGGAAAGGATGGGAAAGTATCTGTTGGATGCTCTTATGTATAGATGTGACACACGGAGATGTTGTTTAGTGGACATTTCCTTTGGGGATATTTGGTCCTACATCTTGGAAAAAAATACTCCTTAGGTTTCTATGTATAACTACTTCCTATAGGCATATTTCGATACCTTCATGCTAAGTTAGTGGTTTGGGTATTACGTCCCTTGTGAAAGTTAGTAGGAATTTCAACAAGTTTTCTTGTTTTAACAAATCTACCCTAAGGGTATCTAAGTCTGCTCATGAAAAAATTTAAACAAAAGAAAACCTATGCTACTACTATTGTTGTATTTGGGGGTGCCTGTTATAACAGATGCACAGGTTCTTACCTCTCATCTTACTGCTCCCCTGCCACCAGCCTATTCCTAAGATTCATATGGAATTCTATCTATTCTACCTTACATAACAAATCCTCGGTAATGGTGCCAAAAATGTTGCGTGTTATAACATCTAGATTAATTCACCTAATATTTAATTATTGACCGGGGTTGGTAGGCTTAGAGTTGATACAAAATATATGTGAAGGTAGAGGGTGTCATGTAAATATTTTAACAAACAAAATATCGAAAGATATTTCAAAATGAAAAACCGAGTCAAACTCCTAAGAATTCAATTATTAAAATACTTAAACCAGAACAGAATACTAAACTAGATAGTCAATAATTTATTTTATAAGCAACTAACTTTAAATCAAAAAAAAGATACTACCAACAACTAATCTTTCAATGGAAAACTAGGATGCAAGGAAAACCTAATTCATAAACAAGTAGAAAACTTAATAGGAATATCTTTTACTTCTGTCCTACAAGTCACTTTTAGTAGTCACACAATGAAAAAGAAACAACCTAAAAACAAGCTAAAGGTAACACATATAATAATGAATTTTACATGCAAACAGATAAATTAATCCAAAGGCCGCATGAACAAAAAACAATACGACAGTAACAAGAAATCAGAAACAAACTTAAGAAACAAAACATAAAATAACTCAAAACATACTTAAGGTGAAAAGAAGTAATCTAACTTTTAATAAATAACCTAAAACAATTCAAATTAACTTTAATATTAAATAGAACTATCATTTAACAATTACAGTCAAAGCATACTTCAAACACTAAAGAAACATAACTTAAAACAATTTCAAAACACATTAAAAATAGTAAAAACGAAACAGTGGGTTGAATGACAGACTGAACTGTGGGTTTGAAAGGGTTGACTGAATGAAAATTTAAACAAGTTGTCCGAATGACAGTCTATATAATTAAAATGATAGAAATTAACCTAAATGATTTAATCTTTAGATAAATTTGTGCACGTGTGAATTCTTATGCAATAGACAGTAAACAAACCTATTTATTAATAAAATTTAACAATGAAATGAACTTAAACAAATTTGTAATAGAAATCATTATATATTAATAAACAAACTGAAATTCAAATTGCATAAACTTGAAACATAAAGGAAATAAACAGAGCTGAAACTCTATTCTATCTAATTTCAAATACTGGACCATAAACTGGAAATGAAAGGACTGAAAGTAAATTTGAAAGCAAACTATGTGCATAGTTTAACTATTTAACTTTTCAGAAATAACATTGCATTACAGGAAATAAATGGAATAAACATTTACAGCAATCTAATGAAAACAAACTAAACTAGCTATAATATAAAGAAAAGAACAAAATTACATAAAAGAATGAACCTCTGTTTGATGAGGGGCCCTCTCAACAATTAGGGATGTCTCCTGGCTAACGCCTACTAAAATGCAATCATAAACAGCGAAGCATACAACTCTATTAAAATGATGGAACAGAGTTACAGATTTTTTCTCTTCAAATGATTGTCTAAAATGATCAACTCTCTAACTATCCACATAGAGGTGTTTATATACAATGTTTACAAGGATGAGCAAGTCAACCCTTTAGTGGTCGAATGCTCTCTAAATTTAGTCAATCCATAAAGGCGTCTAACTACTAAAACTCCAATGCACAACATCTTCCTCCTTTAGCATGTGTAAGCTCTCTTCATTGGACGGTGTAATGCACAAGTTCCTTCTTAGTGTGAATGGTTGTCCTCGGCGTGCTTGATGTGGTGCACGACTCCTTCTTTAGTGTAGCAGGTGGAGTGGTGTTGGACAGAGGAGAACACATGGAGGTGATTCTTCTAGAACGTGGGCTAATACATCAACCCAACATATGGATTGTTGGTGAGGTGTCGATGAAGGAGGCTATAGGCTAGCGGATCATTAGAATGTGAGCGTCATTTCCCGAATGCGTGGATAACAAACAGTTCATAGGCTGTTTGAAGCATTTTAATGCCTAAAATCAATTCTAAACAGCACGCACTCTAGTTAGTAATCTGGACGAAAAGCTGAACATTGAGCTGGACCATGAGCTGGATATGCCGAGCACAGATCTAGGATGAATGTGATGTCTGTTTGCTAGTGCTTAAGGACTATGGTCTGTAGTAACAATATTTAAATGCCTGGAAACCTTTCCAAAGAGTTGGACGTGCTATGTGCATGGCAAGATGAATGTGTGCTTGTTTTTAATTCATCTAAAAAGATTATATAACCTGCAAACAAAAATACAAATCAATTAATATATAAAATACGCTTCAATAATGTCAATTTTAATCAATAAAATCATAAAATCATAATAATGAATGAATTTTATATAAACCTTAAATTCATACATACCTGGGGTTAAATGGTGATCTGCATTGCAAAAAAAATATAAATAGATAACAAAACATATGTTTAATTGAGTAATTTAACTGCCAAAAATGATAACAAATTTAGGATCAACAGTACCTACACCATATGACAAGATGAAGGTAGAAGATGCAGGATATTGTCATGGCAGTGTGAAGAAGATCCTGGATAGATTCTATGTGAAGGATTTCTCAAGATGTGATGAAGATCTGGAAGAGGACTAGGCCTACATCCAACATGAAAAAGGGTTGGCACTATAGAAACTTCTGATGACATATAGTATAGTACGGTGATCAAATTATAATAAGATGGTGGCAGCAGCTATGATGAATACTCTATGACTCCGTGATGATGATTCGATGAAGACTTGACTAGATGTGTTTATGATTGTGTAGAGAGAGAGAGAGAGAATACCTTCCTAGTTAATAGGGAGTGTTGATGTATTTGTAACTTCAGAAGATATTTTGATGTATAATAGAATTGTATTTTGTTGTACCCCCATTAGGGATGTGTGATACCCCTTTACGAGATGTCTAAATTGTGTATAGACCTTCAAGTACAACCTTCGTTGTAATTCAAGGAAGTCATCCCCAGTGTAACATCATGTAATATGTACTTGTATGAGTCTCTAGGAGAAGTGGGCCCCATGTGAGATGACATGTAGGCTCGAGTCTTATATTTGGTTAGTGACTTGAAAGGGTATAAATAGGGATGTGCTCTCCCTCATTTATACACACCTTACACACTCTCAATTTCGCATGAGAGGGAGAGAGAGACAGTCAGAGGAGGAGATATACATAGCTGTTGAATACTTCATATTACTCCTTTTGATCATCTTACTATTATGAAGAATTTTGAGGGGTTTTTTACTTCATGTTTTCCCCGGTGAAAATCTTTGTGTCTCGTGTATCTTTTATATCTTATGCATCTTGTCGCACTTGTTATTCTTTCAAATAAATATCCTAGATAATCTAATCAGATCTTAAGAAAAACTAACATACCCTAGTTATGTGGATTTGATGTGTGATCTCATTTATAAAGAGCCAACATGTTTTGAAGAAGCAACACAGTAGAAGGAATGGGTTGATATTATGGTTGAGGAATACCAATCTGTTATAAATAATGATGTATGGGAAATAGTATCAAGACCAAAGGACAAGTCAGTAGTATACTAGAAATGGATCTACAAGACAAATCACTCAGCAAATGGTAGTATAGAGAAGTACAAGTAAATATTTGTAGCTCATGGATTCTTCTGGAAGGAAGGAATCAAATATGAGGAGACCTTCAGGTACACCTCAATTATAACCATCATTTCCTTGGATTCCAATATGAAGCATAAATTACATCATATGGATGTAAATACATCCTTCTTAAATGGCTTGATAGAAGAAGAAGTATATGTCAAACAATAGCAATGTTTTGAGACAGATGATTAGGAAACTCATGTATGTAAACTCAAGAAGGAATTGTATGGGTTAAACCAAGCACCCAGAGCATGGTACGGAAAAATTGATGGATTCCTGATGAGTTTGGGATTTACCAAGAGTAAAGCGGTTTCCAAACTCTAATATAAAGTTGAGGGTGATGGAATTATGATATTACTTTTGTATGTAGATGACTTATTCTTAACAGGGGAAGATAATCCCATCAATGAATGTAAGAAGAAGCTCACTACAGAATTTGAGATGAAATACCTTGGAATGATGCACAATTTTCTAGGTGTTGAAATATGGCAGTATCCAGATGATATTTTCCTAAACTAAGGAAAATATGCAGTTGAAATCGTAAAGATATTTGGGATGATATATTTCAAGGCTATGACTACTACGAGGGAAAAAAAATTGAAACTATTGAATGATGACACTTAGGAAACAATAGATGCCACCTTATACATACATATTATTGGTTTTCTAATGTACTTAACCAATAAAATACTAGCCATATGTTTTGTTGTAAACACTCTAAGTCAATATATGGTGAATTCCAAAGATATTCACCTAATAGGAGAAAAACATGTGATGAGGTATCTAAAGGATACTTTAGATTATGGTCTTAGATATGCATCAAATGGCGAGATCAGATTACATGGATTTACCAACTCAGATTGGGTAGGAAGTGCTGAAGATAGAAAGAGAAATTTAGGATGTTGTTTTAGTTTGGGATCAGGCATGATCTCATTGTTCAATAGAAATCAGTCAAGCATTGCACTTAGAACAACAGAAGCTGAATACATTGCATCATGCTTAGCTTCTAGTGAAGCAGTATTACTTTGTAAGATGTTGACTGGATTATTTTATGCAAAGATAGATGTTACTGATATCATTTGTGATAATCAAAGTTGTATTAGGATGACAAAAAACATGACGTTTCATAATAAATAAAAACATATCGAAGTTAGATATCATTATAGACGGGATATGGTACAGAAGGGAGCCGTAAAGCTCAAGTATGTTCCTACAAAGGAACAAGCGGTAGATGTGTTGAATAAGCCTATGTCTCTCATAAAGTTTGAATACTTTCAAGATAAGCTTGGCGTAGTATGAAAGGACCTCCACTGAAAGAGGGAGTGAAGAATATAATAGAAGGATGCAGTGGTGGTAGCTCATCATAGAGTAGGGTGAGTCTATCTACACTTGTTGGCATGAAAGGGTTAGTAAATCAGACGAGTCCAGTTGATCCTAGGGGGATTAGTATGTTTGTCTATGATTGTTTATTCCAAGAGGGTTAGTAATCCAGAACAAATCTTGTTATTCCTCAGGAAGATCCATTAGTATGACTAGGCTTGTTGACTCGAAATGGTTAGTAAGTTAGATAAAATTCCCGGATGGATCTACTAGAGAACTCACCAAGATACTGCTCCAAGATGGTTAGTGGGAAAGATGTAGTTTCAGTATTACCATACTGATGTAAGTAGGTTCAATATTCTCATACTGATGTTGTTGTGAGTTTGATGGGATAGTTTCAGTATTCCTATACTGATGTAGAGGGTTCAGTATTTTCATATTGATGATTGATGAGATAGTTTCAATATTTCTATACTTATGATGATGATGTTGTATCAAGATTTTTATGTTAATGATGATGATGTTTCAGCATCTCTATGTTGATGATGCAGATGCTGATCTAGCATTTATTGATGATGTTTCCTTAGCACTAACATGCTGATGATGTTGTTGTTGTTTCAGTATTTACATATTGATGTTTTATATGATGTTTCCATGTTTATATATTAATGTTGCAGATGATGTTCCGTTATTCACATACTGATGTGGCAAAAGAAGATTCAGTATTCTCATACCAATATGACAGAAGATGATTCAATATCCGCATACTGATATTGTAGAAGATGATCCAGGACACACAAAATATGATTCAATATCCACATACTGATATTGCAGAAGATGATCCAGTACACACATAAGATGATTCAGTATTCACATACTGATGTTGTAGAAGATTATTCATTATCCACATACTGATGTTGTAGAAGATGATTTAGTATTTGCATACCAAGGTTGCAAAAGATGATTCATTGTTATCATGCTGAGATCGATGATGAAGATGTATGATGGTGTTCCAAAACTTCCTATGACATATAGAGACTCACAAGTCAGATGTACAATTTTGGTAGTATTTTCTACCTTGGTTGAATATCTTCCTAGTTAAGAGAGAGTGTTAAAGTATTGTAACTTTGAAAGATACATATTGAAAGAATCAATATAAACCTCTGTATGTAAGTCGATTCAATACTACCCAAGTTTCATTATAATAAATATTATTTTTGGTTTGTTCCTAGACAAGTCAACTGTGTCAGCTAGACAAGTCGACACTATTAGGTTCTAAGTCAAGTCAAGAGATAAATATAAATAAGAAGGCTATCCTCTTCATCTGTACACACTGACTCAAGCAAGATTTCAAGAGAGAGAAGAACAAGTGCGTCAGGAAGAAGAGAGAAGCAATTGTCTTGGGTTTTACACTACTCTGGTTGAGTTCTATACTGAGGAAGATTTGTGGGGTTGTCTCCCTTGTGGTTTCCACAAGGAAAGTCCTTTTGTTCTTTTTGTTATTGTGCTTGTTGTTCTTTCAATGATCCTACTATTGAAGATTGTTTTAAGATATCATCCAAGCAATTAAGAAAAATTAACAAAAAGCATAACATGATACACTGGGAATTGTTCCTAGCTGGAAGGTGCTAAGGTGGATGTTTTCTTTAATTAGTCTATGTATTCTAAAAATGGGGCTAAATGAGGCCACATAGAATCCCTTTCAAATACTTTAACAAGCATGAAAGGAAGCAAGCATGCTCGAAAATATTTTCATTATTTAAGGAGTCAGAAAAGAACTTAATAGAAACTCTATAATGGTCAGTCAAGAAAGGAGGAAGTGTTCAATGAGCCGAAAGAGGTGATGTTGTGATCATGGATGAAAGGGAGAATAAAGAACACTGGATCACTGGTGGGGCCTCCTTGCAAGACAGTGAATGGTGGTCAATCAATGTAGAGTTCACAATATAGATGGATTTGAGGGCTTGTGAACATGCCAATACATACGGGTTTATTTTTCCTAGTGGCACACACATTGAGGGGACCAACACTACGTCCACAGCTAGTGGTGCATGACGGGGAACCACAAAAGCCTTGGTTGAGGCAGTGGTGTGAGATGATGATCAATGAGGGAGATGTCTTGGTAGGTTGTTTCTTCACCCAAGAAATTTTTGCACAGTGGAGAAAACTTCCTATCCCCAAAGAGGACTATCCATATCCTGGGGTGGACTACTAGGGATATCCAAAGATGCCTCAACCTCCAAGACAAGTCTGGGGACCTGATGATATGTATACATGACTCTTTTTTGTTTCAATCATATATATTTTACTAGCATAGTGGTATCGAGACCGTACATGTGATAGATACTAATGACATATTGTCTACATTTGTAGACATGGGGTTGCACCCTCCAGTGGGGTACCAGCAATGCAGGGGAAGGGTGGAAGGTGTTGCCACCTTTTCACACACCTGGGTCACGTGGCAGAAATATTCAAGCCACTTGGTGTGTCCTTGGGGCCAAGTCTTGAGTCAAGGCTGTCACCTTGTTCTTGACTCCTCCGTTTAGGCTCAACTCCTAACGAAGCCAAGGGGGGTAGACCCTATTAAGTTACTACGGATGATTTCTTAGTGTGGTGATGTTAAACTGAATCAGTTATTTAGGAGTTTGAATATTTTAACTATAAACAATTAAAGATGACAAGATACGAAGATAAACACACGAAAGCACAAAGCTGATACACAATATATATATATATATATATATAAAGTAAAAAATGACCAGTGCCTTAGAATGGAGTCAAATAAAAAAGATCAATGTGCTTGCATGTGCTCGGAGTGAATGTTTTGCGATTGCATCTTGGTATGTTTTAAGTTAAAATTCAAGTATGAATTGATTAAATTAGGCTAAGGGGGGACTCCGGATATACCCGAGAGTACTTGGAGTATGTCCAAAACAAAACCTTCATGGCTACCCGCAAGGAATATGTGGGCTGAAATGGAGTCTCTGGGGCTGTTGTTCGTAACACACCCGTTAGGGTGTGACAGAGATCAGTGCCCCGAGGTTTCTTTTCAGAAGTTCCTGCTTCCTTTGGGTATTTTGCCACCGTAAAGGTTTGATCGAGGTGTTGTATTTTCACCTGATGGTTTGTTAATTGGGGAGGGTGAGTCCTAATTATGCTAGTCACCCAAGTGCTTTTGATACAGCTTGACTAATCGGATGAACCACAGCCAAGTGCAGAGCATACACACTAGAGTCTTGTCGATTTTAGTAAGTTTTAAACTGGATGTTCTTGTTTAAAAGAAAAGGCCTCCAAGAACCTCTTTCGATCCAAGTGGATCTCAATCGGGGAATCGAGGAGGGGTTAATTTTAAATTGGTGATAAAAAAAAAGATGAAAAATAAAACAACTACATAAATCTGGTTTTCTGATTAATCCTACCACGAATCTCTTTCCCCTTTCGGGTTAGTCAGGAAATTGTGGGGTAAGTATTATGATTACTTTGAAATGTAAGATATGGAGTATGGAATTAATAAAAAGATCAAGTATACTACCCTACAAATCATATCAATTCTAGTGAAAAATAAATAAGCAGAAAACAACGAAAATGGCACCAACGCGAATCCCCCCAGGGGGGATGGGGAATGGGCTCGAAAGAGCCTATTCCAAACAAAATTTTATTACAGTGGTTACAATATCAAAGAAATGATAAATCATAACTTTCTTGGTCCTTATACAGGATGAAACCAAGATCTGACAGTTATACAAAAATTTTAATATTTTTATGACAAAAGAGAGACCCCTGGGGGGATTTGAGCACTCCAAAAGCCACTTTGGACAGAAGCTTCCTTTATTCTCTGTCATAACTGCTAAAGGATAGTGAGCATGTTATTATAACAAATTCTCAAAAGAACTTTAAGAGTACCTTTGGGTCAGCCTACTTTACCTCAAAAAATAATGAAATTAAACTAGCTAAACCGACGAAAAAGGAACCAAGGAAAGCAAGATTTCCTTGGGATCTTGGCTTTCTGTTAGTGTAGCCAATTAAATGCACTGATATTTCAGAATATTGAAATTATCATTCATCAAATGAAACTACCTTAACAGCAAGCTATGAATTTTCACTAAAATTGATTGCGAAAAAAAGGTACTTTTAGCTAGATCTCTTGAAATTGAACTTGATGTGCAAAATGAAACTAAGATATAGAATTTGGAAGGGATCTTGATAATTATATATATGTGTGTTTTTATTGATGATATAGATCAAAGTAATAAGAAACCTTTAAAGTAACCAGTTTGAGGGAAGTTTAATAATTTTTAAAGGAGAGAAAGGGGAAGAAAGGTGCCTGTTGTTGAAGCAGATCTGCAGAAGGAACTTGGTAGTGAAGCATCGAGGGGCATGATATTAGCAATATCTACTGGAAATCAATGCAATCAAACCTGAACCATAGATCTTCCAGCCATGGCAAACCTGTAAGCTACAACACAACTCCTGCAAACAGAACTATCAGATCTGAAGATACATATGAGAAAGGGATGATACAGTATGCAAATAACCTTATTTAACATACAGGTATTAACTCATTCAAACATATGCAGAAAATAGAGAGTAAGTAAGATTACTTACAATGATCTATCCCTATGATTTCAGAAACCATTCAGGCAGACAATAATTAAGTGCAAAAAATTGGAAAAATAGCAGTTTCACCTCGAATGCAGCATGACAATGAAAATCCATACATGAAAGGTACTCCACAATTGAGCCTCCAAAGCTTCTCTTTATTTCATCAAATTAAAATCAGTACACAGTTTACAATGGCAAGCCCTTTAGTCCAGCTCTCACTAGCTTGGAAGAGGGAGCCTCAAGCAGGATTTATACAATTTACAGGCCATCTAGCCCAGGGGGGCGCAATTCCTCATGGAATCAAGTGAAATCAACTTATGGAGAGTTCATGAATGTAGAACTGAGGCTGAACTGAGCCTACTTGTCAACCGGGGGCCTGATATGGCTGACACATCAACCCCTACACTGACACATCGGCCCACAGAGCATCCAGGAGAGTCCACACATGTGGAGGAGAGAGAAAGGGCACAATTCCTCGTGAAGAGCACTGTAGATCAACTCTAGATCTGATTTGATCCCCTCCTTCAGTCAAGGATTTGTCAGATCTAGTCAATCTGCTCCAGATCTGATTGATTTCAGTCAAATCGGTTGAGAATCCATTGATTTATTGATTTTGGATTTGCTCCATTATTCATCAATTTATTAATTAAAATAATCAATAATTGATTTTTGGGGATTTCTGACCTGAGTGATGGAAGATCACTCAAAACTTAGGAAATAGTGGGTCCATGGGTTTACATGGTGCTCTTAGCTTGAAAATGAGCACCTACATGACTGAAACCGATTATTTGGCCCACTTTTGTTACAGACTCAATTTTTCCAATTAAACTATTAAAAAATAGCCTAAGTTTTGGAAAAATTAAAATTTAATAAAAAACACTGAAAAAACTAAAAAATTGAAAAATTGAAAAACACCTAGGGGGACTTAGACATGTTCATATTGTTAGTCTCCTATTTTGACTATTCAGTATAATATTTTCTAGCTTAAAGTCTTATGGAATCAAATAATAATCAGTTTTGTTTGTACATGATTATGTCTTTTTGGGAGATCAACGTTGCTAGGCTTTGGTAAGTGATTTTTAATTACTTATTCATTATTTTGCCTTATTTTATGCATATAATTTGGTCTTTAAGCCTCCATTTAAATAATTGGTCAACTAATGGGTTGTTGTTTCTTTTGTGCAGTGGTCTTGACGCTTCAAGGAAGATTTATGCTAGTTGAACCAGCGATTTGGGGGATTCGATCCACAATGGAGGTTTTTCTCTTGGATTCACCTCACCTTTCAGATGCTGATGAAGATTACTCAGGTGTTGTTTCATGGATGTCCTTCGTTTGAGGAGCTATTGTTTTCCCTCTTTAGTAGTATGTGGATTTCAGGGGATTTGAGCTCCCATCTTTGGTTCAGATATGCCGAGATAGCTGTAGGGTTGTTAGCTAGATCGATCCTTGTTTCAAGGTCGATTTTACTTTGTATTTTCAATATAAAATGACTCTTGAAACCCTAAGTAAGGATGGATACTCAGAGAAGATTGTAAAACTTTATTTCACCAATAGATTCAGTGTTTATCTTCATTAAAGTTGTGATTTAAGATTGTTCGGCGTTGGGGGCAGGGCCCACCTTCAACACCAAACCTTTGCACTTCAGTATTGTGTATTTTGCAGTAGTAGAATAACGTTTTTATCCTTTGACACTGTTTTATGGAATGTTAATGGTTTTGCTCATCTGTGAGTTGAAATAGAATGCATGTCTGCAGATTATTAGTTACTATCCTTTGCAATTGATCTAGCCTGTTGAATAGATTTAGAAACAGTTTGTATTTAAAACCATCTCTGGTTTTCAGTGTGGATTGTTTATTGATGGTTATGGTATTGATAAGCTGTGTGATGAATTTGACTTGGATTGCTGTAGAATCGATTTCATGAAGAGAATAGATTGGATTTCATATTTCCTTTTGCTGTTAGCGTTAGAGTGACTAGTGAATAGCTTCATTCTTTTGACTTTTGAGCTCACAAAACTGTAGGGTATTCTCGCATTATAGTGTGTGGATCTAAAAGAATTTATAGTAGCAAAGGGTTTACTATTTCGATTTACAAGTATCTAGGGTTTGTTAAATAGTCTTCTGAATGGTGACTAAATGGGAGTTAGAGTTATGCTTCTTGGTATTGAATGAAGTTTGGAAAAGAATCATAATCTATAGCACTGTTTCCTGGGATTGAACACCATATTCATAGTCTACATATAGACAGGAATGAGTGAATATTTCCTGAACAGTTCTAACATTCATTGGCATGTATCTTTCTGAATAATCTCAGCATTCTTATATGTGAATAGAATGCAGCAGCAAATGAGATTTCATTTTGACAACAGTGTGTGTGTTGTTTAAAGCAGAGACAAAATTCATTTCGGACATTACTTGTTTGTTTGTCTAAGTTTAGCATCAGGATTACAACCTTAACTCAGCATATTCATTGGTAGGCAAGATTGGGACTAGGATTTTCATTTGTTAAGTACTTTTTAACAAGCTGTTTGCTCTATAGGATAGCTATAGCCTAGTACTGTTTTGGAAGATTAGTGTTGCTTTACAAGATTGTTGTAGTTTAGTATTCTTTGAAAGATAAGTGTTGTTTTGGAAGATTACTGTAGTTTCATATTGCTTTGAAAGATTGCTGTAGGTTGCTGTAGGTTAAATTAAGTTTGACAGTAAGATAGTGGCCAGTAAATTGATTTTCTTTTCTCTAAGAACAGATCTAGCAATCCTTAGCATTTGATTTTTCAATACAGTAATAGCTTCATTTATTTCATTTTCATTTGAAAGTAGACTAGAACTTCTTTCAGTTGCTATCAGCATGAGCATTGAAACTACCTTGCCCACACATATAGTGTAGCAGCTCAAAGTTTACGTCCTCCAGTCGATAATTAAATCAAGGTGAATTAAATAACATTAATTTTAACCAACACATATGACTCAAAAATGATGTCTAGCATGCTTATACATTGACACATAGACTCTAATAACCTCAATAGGCCCAAATTCCAAGCCGACCACCCCAACTTTGGAGGTATGGAGTGAAAAACTCAGAAATTATCAGTCATTTGTTCAACAACCAATAATAACCAAGGGAAAAAACACCTTGGGCTGATCGGATTGACAAATTAAGTTTAAGAGACCGAGTCTTTACAGACACTATCATGCTAGAACATTTATTACAATTCCCCCATGGGGTATGAACATGTGATATGATACAACAAGCACTTCCCAGAAGTACTTCCATAGGTATTTTTAAGTCTGAACAAGTTAACCCTGTCCGGTTCACCGGGCTCACTTGATAAAAACCACTAAGTACAACTTAGGTGGTAACAGAAGGGTTATATCCACCTGCTCACAGGTAGAGGAGGTGGAGGAGTGCTATGGTAGACTCATTGTGGCTGGACATAGAGAAATTATTGGAGTGTGTAACTGATGATGGGTTGTTGTACCTAGACGAAGATATGAATGCTACATGCTACAGAGATCCTCTGGAGTGGATCTCTATGATGAGGAGGATCGTGGTTGCTACTGAGTATGTCAGAGATGTGACATAGGGGGTCATGAAAATGGAGGAAGAGAGCTCAGATATGGAGGAGGACACAAATTCAAAGGAGGATGAATCAGACTAGTATCTTGTGATGTTTCCCCCAATGCATTTGAGCATGGTGATTTTTGTATGATATGTATGATCAGACAAGAATGTTGGTGGAGCTTCTCCTTTTGTAAAAATTATGATGATATGATATGAATTCACGTGGATGTGTATTTTTGTAATTTTATGGGTTTTTATTAGTCTCTTGTTATGATGATGTCTATCCCTTTATGATGTATGTCACATACCCCAAATTGAAAAAACATTTTATGTTTTAGGGGACATTATGTTTTAATTTTATTATAAAGTTTGTAATTAATGACCAAGTGGGGTCAAGTATAATTGCATTTAATTGCTGAATATTTTATGAATTAATTAGTGAAAGATGAGACAACAACTTAAGGAGGCTGTTAAATGAGTGTTTACTGGCCACTTGGTGGAATAGGATGGGTTGAGAACAGATTGACGCTTGGTAGCATCCTCAAACTACTTCTAGTTGTTGCAGGGGGAAACTTCCCTATTTTTGTGGTCATGTTCCCCAAGCAAGTGGAAAAAGAGCAGGTGGCTCATTAAGTGAAAACTAACAGAAAAAGACCTAGGCATGCTGATAAAACTACCCATTAATTCACCTGAGGATACTCATTCTTTACTTGTGAAATTTATGAGTGAAATTGGTGCACAAGAAATTCAATGGAGGGGACAGGAAGAAGTGTTTGAGTGGAAAGTGTTGATTTACTGAACTAGTGCAGCTATTTTGAGCTAAGTTCTTACTGCTATAGGAAGAAATATTTCTCTTGATTACTCTGTGGAGTTGTAGAGGTTTCTAAACCTATTCTCTCACCTATTGCTTTCAACCAGGTGGACCGGTGGACAGGCTCGAGGATCCTCAGATTTGTAGCTCAGCAGTCTTTAGGAGTTGGTTGGGAGGAGCAGGATCCTTAGGTTGTTGTCTCCTCTACTATATTACTAGGTTCTAAATATTAATTTGATTTCCTCTATGCAATCTTAGGAACAAGAATGAATGAATTTAGGAAATAATATATTTATATGTCTGTTTCATCTGCTATTTACATTAGCTGGAGAAATATTTTACTGTTCGAAGATAGATAAATTATGGATTAGATATATCTTAGAATAAATGATTAGGGTTAGTTTAAATTTACTAATGAATAAAAATACATGGCTGTATTTTTCCACACCTCTGAAAAGGTAGAACTCTAGTAGAGTAGGTGAAATTAAATTTTGATGGTTAAATCAAATCAAGGAATGTAGGATTATGTTTATTTACTTTCTACTGATTCTTTATAGGAATGTTTAGAAGAAAGACTCCTCTATTTTTTTCAAAAGTTTCCTTACTTAGATTACATATGTTTAAAACATAAAATAAAACTAACATAAAGGAAGGTCTCTTAGAAAACAGTACACAGTTTGTGTAACTGTGTTCTTTTCGACACAATATTTATCACTATCTTTTAGATTAACCTATTATAAACACATATATTTATTAACTATTACAGGAAATAGAAAAATAATATAAATAGGAGTAACTTTTAAACAGTAAATGGAAATTATAGTTATCACTTAGGTTTTCCAAATAACATCTAAGAAATTTCATTATTACTGTAAGTAAAACATCAGATATCAAACACATTAAAGTAAAATAACTAATTCTGAGTTTCAAACTACTATATTATTTAATAGTAAAAACAACTAATAATGCAGAGTATGTTTAAAAATATAATAACCGTATTTTTTTTTCTGGGTCAAAAACCAAAACAAGTAACTTGTTTAGCCACATCCAAAACTTTACTGTTTATCTAATCTTATATATATATATATATTATAACTAATCTATAACTATATTAAATTATATAAAAGCGAACAATCTAAGTTTACTATATTTACAATAAGCAAAGTTATAATAATAACCAAAACTAAAACTAAAACTAATTTATTATAATAATAATTTAGTCCAGGTCACGAGGTCACCCTACAACGAGGAGAATTTTTCTCTTCTAACTGTTCTTAACAAAAATAAAAAAAATTATGGACTTTTACAAGCAGCGAAACCCTATCTTTATCTTTTATCAAATTATTCCCAAATACAAGTAAATAACCGCAAGGTATTTCAAAATTTCATTATTTTAAACTTAAATATCCAATACAGAAAACCCTACATTCCAAGTCTTCTATAGACTTCCTTCAAACACAGCTTGGGCCAAACTCCTGTTTCAATATAGTCGAGTGTTTCTAGAATTAAATCAACAACTTATAAGATTTCAAACCCTCATTTATATATAATTTACTTTCCAGCAAAATAGAGCTACGACAAAATGTCCTTCAAAAGAATTTCTTCAAAACATTCAAGTCACGGCCACATGGCCTTCCCAAAAAAAGCACTGTTCAAATGCAGCCACGGCAAAAGATCTTGAATCTTAGTGAGACCGTATCATCCAAACCCCACACATCATCATAGAAGAAACCTCGGGCATGAAACCAAGGCTTACCAGGTTGAATAAGAAGCGTTGATCCCTTTTCCGGATTTATCTTTTGTCTTCCAGCCCACAGTAGTGATTTCTGAAGTATGCACAAGGATTTAAAAGAAATGGTCAAATATTTTTCTAAAAAAACATTTATTATAGTAAATAATTTTCTATACAAATGCAGAGGGGGTTAAAAGAGTTTACCTAGAGAGATTTTGTCCTCAGTCGCACAACGTTTTTTTTTTTCACAGTAACTGTGACCAAGGAAAAATCACACCCTAGCAATTGGTCAAGAGAATCACTCTAGAAACCCTCGACAAGAATGAGAAATCCACAATAGAAGTCATGGTGAAACCCAATATCCCCACTGTCAGTGAAATCCACGAAACAAGCTGTGAGTATAAAACCAGAGAGGACACTACTAGCAGTCAAGGGATTCAATTTCGTTGTTACGAGGGTTAATGCCACTCACAGAGCTAGCCATTGCAATTGAAGGGCATTACTCTTATAAAACAAAATGATGGCATCAAGGCCATGAGACCATGATACTGCGGAGTTTTTCACAGTAGTGAAGGGTGGGTAAACATTGCGAGAATTTAGGGTTGAGTGTTTTGTAGTAGGGTTTACCAAATTCAAAACCCTATCCTTTAAAAGATGGCCACGTGTTTTCCACTATCCTTTTGATTTGGTGGGTGTTACCCTATAGTTCAAGATCTGGAGAGAATCTTGCCAAAAGGTTTATTTTAACCTTTTTTAATATTGGTTGAAAGCATTTAAATACAAGATTTTAAGTATAAAGATGTTTAGCATAATTTATGGGAAAAATATTATAGTATAGTTTTGAATAAGTAAGGTGATATTTTTTATATAACACCTTATAGTGAGAATTAGGTATGTAAAGGTTTTTGGTTTAAAAATGTTCTCTAGGTAATAAACTGACCACCCATAAAACAAAGCATTAATACTAGACATATAGTCATAATGTATTCATTAGCACTTTCATTTAGTAAATATCTAGGCAGTTAGTATATAACAACCCTCGCCACCTCGACCCAAAACTCACAGTGTAAGTAAACATCAATGTAAGTACCGACCCTAAAACTCTGTCAAGTTGTGGATATAATCGATAGGGTTAATGAATGAAAGCTTCAAATGACTAAAATGACATTTGGTGACGAATCCACTAGGGGGAAGGGGCATTCATGAAAGAAGAACCTAGCGACTTGATGATTATTATGGGTCATTGGAATACTTGTAAGTGCTAAAAGATAGAAAGTTGTGTTTACGAAAGCCCATTGCGTATAAATCAGGGTCATTTGAGAAAACAAAACTTTGCTATTTGAAATGAGGGGGCATGAAGTTAACTCTGACTTTTTATATATTTATACGATTCCACTATACCAAGGAAGTGGATATTTTGTACTCTAAATGAACCTAAGGTTAAAGGAAGTAGGCACTTACATGTAACTATAAAGGGAAAAGAGAAAAATTTAGTATAATAAAAAATGAAAAAGTTATTGATCAAAAGGTATAAGACCTTTTATATTAACCCTTAAATAAAAAAGATTAATATAATAAAATATTAGAAAAAATAAGAAAAAGAAATGCTCTATAGTAAAGTGGAAAGAGATATCCAACACTGGTGACATTAAACTTGATACGATCCTAGTGCCTTATGTATAGTTAAAAAGCTCT
>LPNX010388687.1:27661-138205 GCA_001517045.1 Pseudotsuga menziesii
TGAATAATGTGATAATGCATAGGATAGCTGGAATGTCCCACTTTCTCCCAAGCGCTATCAAGAATTAAAAAGCAGGGATACTAAGATGTATAATTAGAAAGACTAAAAGGGAAGTGATTATAGTTGCTAAGTTATGAATTCATTTTTGGAAAGACTAAAAAGAATAAGAGGCAATATCATTTATCCCACATGCATGGGGAGAGAAGAAAATGAGAAATCTGTGACCTTTTAAGGAGGTGAAATGCAAGCTGTTTAGGGGGAAAGCCTCTTGGAAATTGCCGAGACTTGCAAGGAGCCACCAGCTAAGGCGAGGAGCCAAATCCAAGAACGTAGTAAGACCTGTACATTGCCTGTTGAATGTTTTCTTTTGAATGCTTTTGTCTGGCCTCATTTTGTTGATATCCTTGTGGTTGTATGGAGAACATTTTTGCCCATTGGATATGTTGGTGATGTGTTTCTTTTCTTTCTTCTTTTATTATTTTATGAAGCTGCATATGAAATCGCAGTTTGGCATTCCCATCCTGGTATGCGGATGATATGTTTTATCATTTTCATGAGCTGCATGTGAAATCACAGTCTTGGGTTACCGTTCTGGTATGCTTGTCTTTGCATAGGATGTTTCTTTTGCTAAGGTAAAATCATAGATTGTTTGGTGGGCCGGATGTGATACCGGATGTGATACTAAAGCTGGAGTAATAATATCGACATTATTTCCATGGATTCGGACATGGACGGCATTTGGTTGTTGAGTATAAGTTGAAATCCAATGCGGTAGAGGCAAATCATGGAGGTCACAGTTTTTGAACTTATTGGTCGAGTTTTTATTTGTGTCATACTATGTTAGCTGTTTGGATTTTCGAATTGCGTCGTGACTAGTTGAATATGTTCATGAATGCTGTACACATATCTACCTTTTAAGTAAATCTTTTTCTTTATTTCTTCAAATACACCTTTTCCATATATGTGGAATTATATATATATTGGATCCGATCTTCCTTCACCTATATATCTGTTTGTATGTGAAATGAATACTTAGTGCCCAAAATGAACAGATCCAAAAATGTGCATTGTTGGTTATAAGCCGAAATTGAAATCGCTAGCTCAGATTTATAAATTATCCTTTGCACTTTTTGTTTTGTATTCTCTAATGGCGAAATCATCTGCGTAACGGTATCTATAAAACGGTAATCCTTCTAACCAAAAGATTCTAGAAATTATTAATATTCAGTTCTAGAATGAAAATATATTGTGGGATAAGGGAGTTTTATATTATGTACAGTCCAGAGCAATGGCACTCGATTGGGTAGAAAGTTAGCATTGTGTTGATAAATGGTGTGGTCGAACTGTGGAACATGTTTAGAGCACTTGGGAATGTTTCCCCTTACCTTAGTGAGTTCATCGCCTAGGCTCGGGGGTGACTCTAGGAAGAATAATGCATGCCAGATAGAGTCATTTGGTTGGGTGGAAAGTCGAAGTGAAGCTTTGAGTCAGATCAGTCATCTAATTTCTATTCTAGATTTTAGCACTAGCTATGGCAGTTACCAGTTGCATTACTTGGATATTCGTGACCAACATGTTTTCCTTTAAATGGTGTTAATATTTCAGGATGATGATTAATAATAACAAATCTTGTGGCTAACATGTTCTCTTTTAAATCGTGTTAATATTTCAGGATGATGATTAATAATAACAAGTCTTGTGGCTAACATGTTTTCCTTTAAATGGTGTTAATATTTCAGGATGATGATTATTAATAACAAGTCTTCTAGATAACATGTTTTCCTTGAATAGTGTTAATATTTCAGGATGAGGTTTTGAGAAAGCTTACCTGGTTTAATCCAAGCTGTGAATACAGGGAACTTGTAGCAATGGAAACATAATATAGTTTCCATATGTTGAAAGCATGGTAGATATCATACAACTTATACATATCCGACTATGGAAAATATAGTTTTTATCCATCGAGTTGAGTGCTATAAGATGGTCCTTATGGATTTCCTAAGGTTGTTGTTATGAATGGTGTACAGCATGATTGTAACTCAATATTTACACTAGTCATACATATGTTGTTCATGTTTATTCTCTAAAATTTAAATTGCAAAGAATCTCCTAATTGCCGTGTGCATAAATTTATTGAAGTACTTGCAGGACAATAGTTGAATCACCTTGCACGAGAAGAACTCAAGGTAGATATAAATGTACTCAAGGTAATAACCTTTATGTGCTCAAATATGTTTCCTATACAGACTGGTTGTAAAGTAAGTGGCATGTGGATGTCATGAAAACAACCTCCTAGTATTCCATGTTTATAGTATGAAATGTCCTAATGACTTAAGATGGTTTAGGCGAATTGCAGCATAGCATGAGGATCACAAGGGAAATGATGAGAGATAAGAATATGTATGATAGTGATTACCTTTGGTATTTCTTAAATAATGTTTCATGGTTAGGTAACATAAAAACGAGATTAAATCCATTCGGTATAATTAAATTTTCTTGATCCAAAGTAAACAGTTTCGCATTCCTTTTAAGAATCGATTCCAGTTCATTTGGGGATGTTACAATTTGGGTTTTTAAGGATCTTATCTTATGTGCTATTGGCATAATTATTTTTATGTTCTCATGGTGAGGATGTTGTAGAAAGTCTTCTTATGAATAAATCGAATCTAAGGAGGATTGTTTAAGGCAGATTGTTTGTCAATCCTTATAAGGTGTTAGATATTCTAACAAGGGAGGTAAGCCAGTTTTTATTCTGTAAAGCCCTCTGATAATTATTATAAGTACGGAGCTTAGGAATAAATGGAATGGCTAATATTAAAGGAGAAGGGTGATTTTATTTCAATGTGCTTTATTTTCTTTACCCAAGTACCCAAGAGTAGTGGTATCATTTATTTAAAAGGATAATTAATAAAGGAAAAATCTCTTACCACTTTTTGGATCCGTTACGTATGGTATCAGAGCCAAGGTCGAAAACTCGGGCCTATCTAGGCTCAAAGTAATTCTACATATTTGTTTTAATAAACTAACGAACAAGTTTTGCTTGAGATAACAGGATTTAACAAACTCACGTTGATCTACAATACAAGTACTGTAAGATGTAGCAACTGCAGATAATTATATATATATTAGTTGACCTTGTATTTGTGCAAGATTGGAACAACTTCTCCACTTCAGTATTAGGCCCAATGACGTCACATGGTGAATATTCTTGTTGGGGATTGGCATGGAAAAGGGTCACGACATTATCATTAAGAATAAAGGACTGGTAAGGAACTGGTGAGAATCGAATTGGAATTTAAGTTTCTATACCTTTTGTGCTTGCTATTAGCAGTGAGTAAAATATAAAGTGGCTCAGGAAAAATAAAACTTACCTTAAATGTACTAACTTCTTGGAGATGACAAGGTAGCTGTTAAAAGGATTTTGATGAAATTAACCATTTAAGGAAGGAGTAAATACATTACCCCAAAATCCTAGCAAAGTGTAGCTAAAATGATTATGTGTAAGATCTAACAGGGACATAAGTGATGCTTGAAAGATAATTATATTAAAAGCACATATTGTTAGGATTATGCAGGTATGTGAAAATATACATTGTATCATGTGAAATTATACATGGTATCATGCAAAATATACATTGTATCAAACGAATGTTGGTAGTAAGGCACAAAGGCATGAACACTAACACTTTATATGAACAAATTGCTGATAACTAAGAACAATTGTTTTGGTTGGGGATATTAGATTCACAAGAACTACCGGTTCTCAAGTTTTGGGTCCATAAAGAAATAAGAGGAACAGGCCCTTGATGCTTCCCTACATGTGTGCACATCAATAGCATAAGACCTTGAGTCCTATATGGATGTAAACTTGAGGTAGAGTTATGTGTTGTCATGGAATTACTATCATCTTGTCATAAAATAATAGCTCTGGAAATAGTAATGAATGATGACATAAGTGTATACTAGTTGGTTTTTAAGGATGCTATCCCGTGGACTATTATAAAGGAGAACGTGGTTTTCTTATAAGAAATTCTAATTAGATTTCATTAACTACTAAATGAATAATAAGTGAATGCAGAACCTGAATGGAAAATTGTGATGAAGACATTCGGGTTTGATGCAAGATTTAAACTATTGTAAATAATTGGCATGCAAGTGAAGCCTAGGAATCAGGCTGTGCACATAAAGACTATTGATCTTTCATGTGTACTCACAAGGTACAGCAACAAATCTTTAAAGTCCTGAAATTATATTTACATGAAATTGGGCCACGGTGCAGCCGAGGTGAGTGATAAAATGTGTTATGCGTAAAAATTCAATAAATACCTTAGTGGTGAAAAGAATGCACTAGTACAAAGGCTCTTATCTGATGAATGAGACATGAAGTAAGACATGAATTATGATAAAAAGTTTGATGTATTTAATATGATAAACTGACCACCTATGGAGTAATTGCAGGCATGGGAAAAATTGTGGCCATGAGGAAGGCTAAAGCTTTGGGACTGTAATGAGCTATCTAAGAAGATATGAGAAAGATCTCATGTGCATAAATTTGTCACCATGAGGAAGTGGTGATGGAGGTAGTGGTTGAAAGCTACCCTGTTTTCCCTCGGGCCAGCAAGGGACCACTATGCATTCTAGGGACACCTAGATGTAAGACATTTTCGTTAAGACTCGTTCCGCACACATTGAGAGGACTATCACAAGAGTGGGGGACTCTATGAAGAGAATAACCTCTAGGAGCTATGGTGGTCTGCGAGAACGGAAGTGCCTCAGCTTGGTGAAGCACCCTGAACAACACAAAAAAGGAGATACACCTAAGGAAGGGTATCATCCTTGTGTTGGGTAGCTTGAATTGGTACTTGGAGTACTATTAACACTTGGTGTGATGGGATGGAGGACATTCAAAGGAAGGAATAATGACGAAGTTCCCTGAATAGCACAAGAGGGAGATACGCCTAAGGAAGGGTATCGTCCTTGTGTTTGGTGGCTTGGATTGGTACTCAGAGTACTGTTAGCACTTGGAGTGCTGGGATGGAGGACATATAGAGAAAAGAATAATGCCAGGAATATGTATGTGCATTACAAGTAAACTAATACCCATGAGGTAATATGTCTATTTATTGGCAAATAGAACTGACAAGTGGATTATGAAAATTGTATAGTGTTGGATTTTGAGCTATAAATGGATATCAATGTCAATTTTAGTGGACATGCATATATATGTTTAAAATGCAGGTTGGTGACCTAATCCCACCTACCGAGAGGGATTAAGAAGTACAAAAGCAAGCAAACAAAAAACCTGAAGAAGGAATGGAGACAAAGATGTTAGAATAATCAACCCATAGTATTTACCCACTTAGACATTATTTCATTTATTTTGTCTTATTTGCCTAGTCCATGAGTCCCACCATGTGCAAGTTGCTAATTGCCTATCCATAGAGGTCAAACTTGCCATCTTTGACTCATGTAGCACCCTTGAGAGCTTTAGGAATCAAATTTGCTTTATTCCTGGCCTCCTAGGCACCCATCTGCTTTTTCTGCTTTATTCCCTGCTTTTTCAGTGTTTTAAGGCACATAGGAAAGCAAGACTAGGTGAGGTGAATCAGCTTTGTTGCCTCTTCCTCCTCCACTCATTCCTCCATGCTTTTGCATGTATGAGCTTCCATTTGACCACTCTTTAGCTTTCCCATGCGCCCTTGCTAATTCGTGGGGTCCTTGATAGATTTGGGATCAGCTTTTTACACCTATGGGGGATTTGCCTATTTTGGGTAAGCCTGCTTTATGCTAGATTTGGATGCTTCCTCATGCATTAGATTTGCTCATGTATTCTATATATTCAGCAGCCTATGTTATTACAGGGTTGGCTATTGTACACTCAGTTAATATAATTTTGTGTTACAGCTCCATATTCAGTCTCCATTGTTGATAATTTGCATGATCAATTGTTAATTGCTGTGAGTGAAATTAATCTACTGCAGGCCTGAATTTCTACAGAAGATGGGAAAATAGGTAACACTGAGGACGGTGTTAATTCGAAGGGGAAGAAGATGTAACATCCCTCACCACCTCGACCCAAAAGCCACAGTGTAAGTAAAAATCACTGTAATTACCGACCCTAAAAATATGTCAAGTTGTGGATATAATCGATAGGGTTAACGACTGAAAGCTTCGAATGACTAAAATGACATTTGGCAATGAATCCACTAGGGGGAAGGGGCATTCATCAAAGAAGAACCTAGCAACTTGATGATTATTATGGGTCATTGGAATACTTGTAAGTGCTAAAAGATAGATATTTGTGTTTACGACAGCCTGTTGTGTATAAATCAGGGACATTTGAGAAAAAAAAACTTTGCTATTTGAAATGAGGGGGCATGAAGTTAACTCCGACTTTTTATATATTTATACGATTCCACTATACCAAGGAAGTGGATATTTTGTACTCTAAATGAACCTAAGATTAAAGGAAGTAGGCACTTACATCTAACTATAAAGGAAAAAGAGAAAATTTAGTATAATCAAAATGAAAAAGTTACTGAACAAAAGGTATAAGACCTTTTATATTAACCCTTAAATAAAAATAGGTTAATATAATAAAATATTAGAAAAATTAAGAAAAATAAATGTTCTATCGTAAAGTGGAAAGAGATATCCAACACTGGTGACATTAAACTTGATACGATCCTAGTGCCTTATGTATAGTTAAAAAGCTCTTTTACACCTAATTATATACGCTGAAATAATTCAAGGCTAATGTCTCATATGACATTTACTCCTTAACAGTTATGACCTCCTATATATATATTAAAAAAAAAGAATGATAACACATTGGGATACATTTTGATGCACCACCATTATTAAATACATTATTTGGCATTAACTTTAAATGAGCGAATAATGTGATAATGCGTAGGAGAGCTGGAATGTCCCACTTTTTCCCAAGCGCTATCAAGAATTAGAAAGGGGTTAATATAATTAAAATAGAAAAGGTAGTACAATTAAAAGGAAAAAGCAGGGATACTAAGGATGTATAATTTGAAAGACTAAAAGGGAAGTGATTATAGTTTTTGAGTTATGAATTCATTTTTGGAAAGACTAAAAAGAATAAGAGGCAATATCGTTTATCCCACATGCATGGGGAGAGAAGAAAATGAGAACTCTATGACCTTTTAAGGAGGTGAAGTGAAAGTTGTTTAGGCGGGAAAGCCTCTTGGAAATTGCCGAGACTTGCAAGGAGCCACCGGCTAAGGTGAGGAGCCAAATCCAAGAACATAGTAAGACCTGCACATTGCTTGTTGAATGTTTTATTTTGAATGCTTTTGTCTGGCTACATTTTATTGATATCCTTGCGGTTGTATGGATAACATTTCTGCCCATCAGATATGCCGGTGATGTGTTTTTTTTCTTTCTTCTTTTATTATTTTATGAAGCTGCATGTGAAATCGTAGTTTGGGATTCTCATTATGGTATGCCGGTGATATGTTTTATCATTTTCATGAGCTACATGTGAAATCACAGTCTTGGGTTACCATCCTGGTATGTTGGTCTTTGCATAGGATGTTTCTTTTGATAAGGTAAAATCGTATATTGTTTGGTGGGCCGGATGTGATACCTTAAATCAAATCCCTGTCTTATTGTGTTGTTTATTGCTTATGGGGTTACGTTGGGTAAAGGTGAAAGTGCAGATTGAGAATGCTATTCTTTGTATATTTTTTCTTATCCCTTCAAGACGAATGTGAAACTACGAGTACCTTAATTCAGTTTTGGGAAAGTTTATTGTACTGGTTTTAGGAGTTCTGATCCGTATCTTTGTTTGTATATTTTTCTGTATTATGACCTCTGGTTGCCTAGATCTGACTGGTGAAGCCAGCTTTCAATCACTTTGAAATTTATAGACAATTGGTGACCTACAGTGGCTACTCAAGCATGTAGGTTACCCACGTCCAACTCCCATGTTCGACTCCTCTATTCGACTAAACCAACAAGTCACTCGCCATCGAATCCACCTCGTAGACTACCAGTTTTTGCTTTCTGTTGAGCAAGCATTGATAATATTCTTTTTTAATAGACAATATATTTACTTTAATAAAGATGGAGCAATAATATCAACATTATTTCTATGGATTTGGTCATGGGCGTCATTTGGTTGTTGAGTATAAGTTGAACTCCAATGCGGTAGAGGCAAATCAGGGAGGTCACGGTTTTTGAACTTAGTGGTCGAGTTTTTATTTGTATCATACTATGTTAGCTGTTTGGATTTTTGAATTGCGTTGTGACTAGTTGAATATGTTCATGAATGGTGTACATATGTCTACCTTTTAAATAAAGGTTTTTCTTTATTTCTTCAAATACACCTTTTCCATCTATGTGGAATTATATATATATTGGATCTGATCTCCCTTCACCTCTATGTCTGTTTGTATGTGAAATGAATACTTAGTGCCAAAAATGAATAGATCCAAAGATGTGCATTGTTGGTTATAAGGCGAAATTGAAATCGCTAACCCAGATGTATAAATTATCCTCTGCACTTTCTGTTTTGTATTCTCTGATGGCGAAATCATCTGCGCAACGGTATCTATAAAACGGTAATCCTTCTAACCAAAAGATTTTGGAAATTATTAATATTCAGTTCAAGAATGAAAACATACTGTGGGATAAGGGAGTTTTATATTTTGTATATTCCATAGCAATGGCATCCGATTGGGTAGCAGGTTAGCATTGTGTTGATTAATGGTGTGGTCAAACCATGGGACATGTTTAGAGCACTTGGGAATGTTTCCCGTTACCTTAGTGGGTTCATCTCCTAGGCTTGGGGGTGACTCTAGGCGGAATAACACACACCAGATAGGGTCAGTTGGTTGGGTGGAAAGTTAAAGTGAAGCTTTGAGTCGGACCAGTCATCTAATTTCTATTCTAGATTTAAGCACTAGCTGTGGAAGTTACCAGTTGCATTACTTGGATATTCGTGACCAACATGTTTTCCTTTAAATGGTGTTAATATTTTAGGATGATGATTAATAATAACCAGTCTTGCTGATAACATGTTTTCCTTTAAATGGTGTTAATATTTCAGGATGATGATTAATAATAACAAGTCTTGTGGCTAACATGTTTTCCTTTAAATGGTGTTAATATTTCAGAACGATGATTATTAATAACAAGTCTTGTGGCTAACATGTTTTCCTTGAATAGTGTTAATATTTCAGAATGAGGTTTTGAGAAAGCTTACCTAGTTTAAGCCAAGCTGTGAATGCAGGGAACTTGTAGCAAAAGAAACGAAAGATAGTTTCCATATTCTGAAAGCATGGAAGATATCATACAACTTATACATATCCAACTATGGAAAAGATAGTTTTTATCCATCGAGTTGAGTGCTATAAGATGGTCATTATGGATTTCCTAAGTTTGTTGTTATGAATGGCGTACAGCATGATTGTAACTCAATATTTATACTAGTCATACCTGTGTTGTTCATGTTTATTCTCTAAAATGTAAATTGCAAAGAATCTCCTAATTGTCATGTGCATAAATTTATTGAAGTACTTACAGGACAATAGTTGAATCATCCTGCACGAGAAGAACTCAAGGTAATAACCTTTATGTGCTCAAATATGTTTCCTATATAGACTAGTTGTAAAGTAAGTGGCATGTGGATGTCATGAAAACAACCTCCTGGTATTCCATGTTTATGGTATGAAATGTCCTAATGACTTAAGATGGTTTATGCAGATTGCAGCATAGCATCAGGATCACAAGGGAAATGATGAGAGATAAGAATATGTATGATAGTGATTACCTTTGGTATTTATTAAAGAATGTTTCATGGTTAGGTAACATAAAAGTGAGCTTAAATCCATTCGGTATAATTAAATCTTCATGATACAAAGTAAACAGTTTCGCATTCCTTTTAAGAATCGATTCCAGTTCATTTGGGGATGTTGCAATTTGGGTTTTTAAGGATGTTATCTTATGTGCTATTGGCATAATTATTTTTATGTTCTCATGGTGAGGATGTTGTAGAAAGTCTTCTTATGAATGAATTGAATCTAAGGAGGATTGTTTAAGGAAGATTGTTTGTCAATCCTTATAAAGCAATAGATAATCTAACAAGGGAGGTAAGCCAGTTTTTATTCTGTAAATCCCTTTGATAATTATTATAAGTATGGAGCTTAGGAATAAATGGAATGGCTGATATTAAAGGAGAAGGCTGATTTTATTTCAATGTGATTTATTTTCTTTACCCAAGTACCCAAGAGTAGTGTTATCATTTATTTAAAAGGATAATCAATAAAGGAAAAATCTCTTACCACTTTTTGGATCCGTTACATAGTAAAACTGTACTCTACACGAAAACGTTAGTTCCATATATATAAATGCCATTTCTTGTTTACCTTATGACAACGCCTAGACTTAGGTATTACTTACTTATGTAACATTTGAATATATGTCGATACAAATACATATAAATTACCTTGTGACAAGTAATAATGTATTGCAAGATTTAATTTGCAAAATTTATCCTTCTCTAGAGTTGTATCTAGGATTAGGATTTAATTTAACAAAAAAAGGATAAAAATATGATGTACTAATTATATTCAAAGCTAGGTAGAAAAAATCTATTTCTATTTTGTGCTTGGATTTCCAAGTACTTATGCATATAAATAAACAAATAAGAAGCAAATATACAAGAAAACTTTATGTTCTTAAACCAAGAATAAGAACGTTAACAACTTAGACCTCTACGTTGAGTAACGGCTTAGCATTTTCAATATTTGGAAAAGATACAGGTTTGACGATACCTTCTTTTTCTCAAGATGTAACTAAAAAAATATTATAGCATTTTACTTTTTCTAGTTGAGAAAAATAATCTCAATCTTGAAACTAGGATACAAAATGTCTTACCTGTAAATAGACCTGTACAAGAATCATCACTTCACTGCAAGAGCTAAAAAGCTAAGTAACCTTCGGACATGAACTGAAGTTCCTTCATTTAAACAGAAGACAAACTTTAGTACATAGTAAACAAACAGTTGTTTTTAGCTCAAACTATTTCAGATCTTTTTACCTACTAAACCAATCTTTCAATACTTAAATATGGATGCAGATAGTGAAGTATGCAGTTATAAAAATTAATAAAGGAATTGGTTTTAGTTTCTAGATTAGACCCTTTAAAATGATAATTGTTAGCTGTTAAGTTACCCACGTCATAGATGTTTTTAAACATTAATTGTCGCAAGAAAAGTTTTAAATTTTTATGAAATTTTGGAGTATTACATTGCAAAGTTCCATATGTATGCATGAATATATGATGATGCATGATGCAATTTATTTCCTATATGCAATGATTGATGTGCCACTCTAGAACATCATAATCCATTTTGTTCACTACACTATTGAGGCTTTTGGGAACATGCATGAATGAAATGGATTCAAAATTTCTAACCAAGTGTCTACTGGCTAGGAACTTTCTAAAGAGATAGTGATCGCGTACCTGGTAGTAGTTATTCAAATGGGTGACAAGTAGTTGGGAGTATAAGAATACATCAAGGTGACAAATACCTAAGTTAAGGGTGGAAGTCAAGAGACTAGCACCACTGTCGTATTCATCCTGGTTGTTAGTAGCAATGCAAGCACACATTCTGTTGATATGGATCAACTCGGGTGATGGGGAATAAATGAAACACGTAACTGAGGCGAGATTACAAGTCCATCTACTTGCACCATCAGTGAAACAAACATAAGAGGATAAAGTGGGATCCATCCAGAGAAACCAAGGAAACAAAGTGTGAGACTCATGGTAAAAACAATACAAAACAAGAAATAAAAACTATGATACAAGGGTAATATGTAGGTTGGTTAGATTAGGTATAGAATATCTTGATATAGAGCCCATTGTTAGGATTCTTCAAGAGGAGACCACCATAGTAGGCGAGTAGGTATGCCCCTTATCCGAGACATCGATGGATGACATAAGGGCCATACAACATGGATTTGAGCATCCATTTTCCAATATTATCATCAGCTTGGTCATAGAGGAGGACAATATCCCCCTCGTTAAAAGTACGTGGGTGGATGTGAGATTCATAATTGTACTTTGACTGGGTCTTATCCACTTTGAAGTTTTGAAGAGCAGTACGACGGTCCTCATCAATTTGTTCAAGAATAAGTAGGCATTTTTCCAATGGTGAAATATCACGTAGAAGCTAGATGGCAAGGTAGAGTGATGGAATCTAGCATTCAGTGGGAAGAAACGGCTCCACACCATGTACTAAATGAAATAGGCCAAAACTGGTGGTGATTTTAGTCAATGTCTAGTAGGCCCAGAGGGTGAAAAAGAGAAAGTGGTTCTCGTTGATCTTGTGTTTTTTCACCATTCATTGGAGCATGGTTTTCAGGATCTTATTGATCGCCTCAACTTGGCCATAGCCCTGATGGTTATAAGAAGTGGAATAACACAAATTTCAACATGGAAGAGAGCTTTGTCCAAACAAAGTCCTCGATGTGAGAATCGTGGTATGATACTAGCTAGAGGGGGACACCTAAATGAGTGATAATGAGGTTAATAAGGAAGAGACACATAGTTTTAGCCTTAAATTTGAAGGTTGAAATGAATTCATCCCACTTGGTGAAGTAATCAACAGCCACAATGATGTATTTATGGTCGTTCTTCAAAGGAGGGTTACGGGTCATGAAGTCAATCACCCATTTGCAGAAGGTACCGACTGTGACGATAGCATTTAGCGGTGCAAGAGGTGTCCTTTCCTTTGGGAAAAAGAGTTGGCAAATGTTGCGGTTTTTAACTGCATAAATGCAATTGAAAAATATTGTGGGCTAAAAAATAACCAGTGCAGAGGATATTTTGAGTGGTATCAAAACTGGAGAGGTGGCCACCACATGATCCTCTATGAAAATCATTCAGAACTTGTTCAGCTTCATCATGGGTGAGGAAACGACGTAGTATGGCATCTACACCACAGTAGTACAATACATCACTGATAAGGAGATATCAAGTATCTTGGTGCTAGATGCAATAATGATCTTCATGGATTAAATGGGGCCCAAATTTTTGTTTGCACAAGTAAAGGAGGATGCCCCCAAACTACAGGTTCTCCATATAGATGGCGAATAAGAATTCATTAGAAAGATTGACTGTGATAGGGGGTGAGGTAGATGACAAGTAAAATTTTTCCATAAAGGAAGCTAATGCCAAAGCTTTGGTGCTTTTGGGTGTGACAAATTCAAAGTCGTACTCTTGGAGAATGACAATCCATTTTGCAGCATGACCTTGGATAAGGCCACGACTCAAAATATAATGCATGGGTTTGGAATCGTCCAAAACGCAATTTCAGCTCATGACAATGTAATAATGTATCTTATGCACCGAAAAGACGATGGAAAGGGCCATTTTCTCTTCGTGGGAGTAACGTAAAGGTGGTATGGAAAGTATTTAACTTACATAATAGATCACATGCTCTTAGCGAGCATCATATTCCTGGACTAAAACTCTAGCGATGGCATTTTTAGATGTCGACATGTAGAGGATAAACTCCTTGGTGAAGTCAAGGGGAGACAATAATGGAATGGAATTCAAAGAGTGTTTTAATGCATCGAAAGTGGCTTGTGCTTGCTCATTCCACACAAAAGGAATGTTGGTATGAAGCAAGTGTAAGAATCCATGGAATTTATTTGCATAATATGGGATAAACTAGTGAATTAAATTGGCCTTGCCTTCAAGACTCTGCAATTGGCACAAAGTAAGTGGAGGGGGAAGATTCAGTATGGATTGAACCTTTGAAGGATCCATGGTAATCCCTTTATGAGACATGCTGAATCCTAATAAGTGATTGGATAGGACATAGAACACATACTTGATGGTCTCTCAAATCAAAGAACAAACTGAAGCAGTAGAAGAAGAAGTGGAGAATGCAAAAATAGTGATAGCCACCATGAATGACATCCCAGGATCATGGGATTCATTCATGCAAGGAATGTGTGCCAGAAGGAAGTGATTACTTTCAGCAGACTCTGGGAAGAAGAATAATCTCGACTCATAATAAGAGAAGAGAAAATGGGAGCAAATGAAGATCAAGCTCTCACCATCCAAACAATATCCCTCAAGCGATGAGGAACACGAAGGACTCAAATCTTGAAGAACCTCTTATCCATCTTAGCATTTGGATAAGAAATGACGCTATTGTGAATGAAGAAGACGATCAAGCTGAAGGCTCAAGAAGGAGACTACCCACGAAACAAATAAAGATAAGTATTCAAATGTCATTTCATGATATTGTTTTGTTATGCATTTGTGTATATTCAGTTGATGTATTATGCATGATAGAATGTTTGCATTAATGACAATATACTACTAATATGCATGTGATGGGTAAGTAGCTCATGGTGCTATAAAAATATCCATTGATACTTATCTAGAATGAAACCTCTTTGCTAACATATTGGATTAGTGCACAATCTCAATGTTGTCCTGGTAGAGATGGAAGGCATCTAGGAAGGATCTGTGAGATATGGATGAATGTTGTATTGGCTAAAATAGTTGCATAATCATATATTTTGATGCAAAAGAATTTTTCATTATAAATATTCCTTATGAAATGTTTCTAACCATACAAACGCATTTGACTTGTAGTAAAGATCGCATAAAATCGCCTACAAGCAAAGAAGGATGAGACTTGTTCCGAAGAACAAGTGACGACAAATAAAGAATAATATGATGAATGCAGAGACATCATTGGTGCAAAACCTTCCAGCTATGAAGAAGTAACCAAGAAGAAAGGGAAGACCAGTTCAAGAAGAATGATGTCTAGGTTACAGTATCAATACGTGAAGGGAAGTTTGTACTTCCATCATGCAATAGCTGGAGACATCATGGGATACAAGGAAAGATTCATAGCACAAGGATTCTCACGAAAAGAAGGAATAGACTACAAAGAGACATTTGTAGCCAGTGGGATTTGAGACACATGACAGGAAGAATCATGTGTGCAAATGAAAGAAGGCCTTGTACAAGTTCAGAAGACACCCATGGGACAACACATACATGATAAGCTTGATGAAGATCTTAACCTTTGCTACAAGGTTGAAGATGAAATACTATAAAGGATGACAAGCTCACAGATGGGTGCGAGAAGAACTTTTGAAAAAGTTCAATATAGAGGATCTTCGTATCCAGTGATCCTAGACGGATACATAGAATATTAGTAGTAGAGCAAGATACTTGTTACTCCGGTACAGAATGTTTTAGTGCATAGAGTACAAAAGACAAAAGGAGAATGATGCTTCGCATTAGAGGGAGTGACTACAAAAAATCATGAGGTTCGACATGGTATGATAGGATGGATAGATTACTGCTAAATCTAGGCTTTACTGATAGTAAAGCGAATTCCAACCTATACTTCAAGGTTTAAGACGGTAGACCAGTGATGCTCTTGTTATATCTCAATGAATTGTTCCTGACAGAAAAGAGGAACTCATTAAAGTTGCAAGAAGGAGACTTGCTACCAAGTTTGAGATGAAGGACTTGGGGATGATGCACTACGTTATAGGCATGGAGGTGTGGATAATGGAACTATGCAGTAGAGATCCTGAAGAGGTTCAGGATGATGGACTGCATGACCACACCTATTGCATCGCACCTGAAGCTATTAAGTGTTGCTTCATCGAAGTTGGTTGATGCCATGATGTATCGTCAGATGATTTATTCCTTGATCTACCTGATGGATACAAGACCAAGTATTTGATTTATTGTGAACACATTGAGACATGTTCACCTGATGGTTGCAAAGGGTATAGTTGAGTATGGGCTCAAGTATGATACAAATCAGAAGATTAACCTAGAAGATTATGTTGATTCAGATTGGGCAGGTAGTGCCATTGATAGGAAAAGCACTTCAGGGTGTTGCTTCATTATGGGATCAGGTGTGATCTCTTGCTATAGTAGGAAGCATTCCTGTGTGGCACTGAGTACAGCTAAAGAAGAGTATGTCGCAGTTTGTTTAGCTAATTGTGAGGTAGTATGGATGAGGAAGCTACTGTCTGATTTATTTGATCTCCAGTTAGATGCTACTTGTATATATTGCGACAACCAGAGTTGTGAGAAGTTGTCGGAGAACCCGGTGTTCCATGACAAGTCGAAGCATATCGAGGTCAAGTATCACTATATCAAGGATATGGTGCAGCAAGGAGTAGTGAAGCTCCAGTATGATGCGACAGACTAATAGATAGCTGATGTGTTGATGAAGCCATTGGACAGAGTGAATTTTGAGTACTTCATGGAGAAGCTTGGTGTTCTCCAAATCACAGTTCCCTCCAAGGGGAAGTGATGAATCTGTGAGCCATTCTGACATGGTGAGAGGATTGGTTCCTTCTATTGTCAGATGTAAGGGATGAGCCATTATGTCATGGTGAGAGGATTGTTTCCTTCCATGTCATATATGAGTGCTGAGCCATTTTGATGTGACTGTAGGATTGGTTCCTACATGATCAGATATAATCGCTGATTTCCATTCTCTGAATGGAGGTACCTGGTTAGTTACCAGGAATAATCAGTATAGGATTGAGGGCCATTTTTATATGACTATGGGATGTAGTCTCACATGATCTGATATAAGTGCAGGGCCATTATGATGTGATTGAGGGATGTATTCCCACTTGATCAGATATAAGGGCTGATGCCCGTTACGGAGAGAAATTCCTATGGCTTGGGGTACCACAACAGACAGCCTGACTCCAGAAATCAATCCTTTCCAATATGCAATAGAAAGTAAATGTCTAACACTAAAGGATCAAACCTCGTACCTTATTCTGGACGGTTGTAGTAGATCCCTGTTGAGCTTTCCAACTTCAACTTGAATTGATAAATTACTTCCTCAACAACAAGTAAACAATACAAACATACTATATATCATGGTGTTAGATCTATTCTAGCATATATAATGAACAATGTATAAGCATTTGAAATCATCCCATGGATAAAATATTCATTCAAACACACATTATTGGACAGGAAAATATATTTCTATTAATATAAATCAGATATTACAATAGATACAACCTCTGTCGACATGTCTGTGAATCGGAGAAACTGAATCCCCCACTTGGACCTCCACCACCTCAATCCTCCATCTCTCGATAGCAAGTTCACAAGAAAAAGGAAAGCTTGGGAAGAACACAAAAATTCTCCAAGGGACAAACGGATGTCAAGCAGAAGTTCTGGCAATAATGGACTAACGGTTTCTTTGCTCTCAATTCTCTCATATGCCTTCAATGTACCATAGATTTTCTTATATAGCTTTTCAAATGGGTAATGAAAGGTCGAATCTGAGCGATATCAAGGCATAGGGAAGGCCAGGAGTCAAGTGAGTTGGATCCATGTCAAGGAAAACTCCAAAAAGATTTGGATTTTGTACACATCCCGGTGTATGTGGTTTTAGGGGTCAAACCCGTGTATATACACGATTAAGGGTTTAAAAGTCGTGTGTATCATTTTTCACATGTTTTTAGGGATGATCAAGGAAACATCAAAGGACGAAAAATGGTCCACGAGGTCTAAGGAGTCTGCAGAGGGACAGGGGAAGGCCATACAGAGGGTAATTCACCTGGAGTGGTAAAATCAGCTATAACAAATGCCCCCTAATGTGTGAGGTCAGAGGGGTCATATGATGGCCAAAATACATTATAAGTCCATCCCAGAAGTGGAGTAATGAAAAATCCCAAATAGAAGACCAGCCACCCAATCAGCATAGTACAATGATACAACTCTGCACATAACTGCAAATACATATAGCAGTCCCAGATACATAAGAGTACAATGGCCATGAATAGGTATGACACAAGATATCACATAAGTGGTCATCGCCATGTACAATATACATAGATCAGAATCTCCATGATGAAGATATACAAAGGACCATGATCTTCATAATGGATGAAGATATATAACAAATCAAGATCTCCATAGTGGCTGGAAATGTCTGACCTATACTAGAATCAAGTCACAAGAGCTGAAATCTCATGAACACTTGCACTATCAAGGAGGTAGCATATAAGAGATGCCACCAATCTGGAAAGTCTTCTACACAAACCGCTATGAGTACATGTCCTACTATGTGAATAGAGGTATCGAGGTTGAACATAGTAGTCCATCGTCTGATTAACGGTCATTAATGTATAATGTTAACAGATGCAAGATCACCCATCGATAATGAAAATGGGAATCAAGGTACTAGAGTGCAAACTAACAAGTGTGAATAAATGTGTTGAGGTCGAACACTTGAGAGGATCCATCGATCAGGGGACATTGATGTATTCCCGAAGACTGTTGATGGCAAGAGAACCTGCCACTAATGACTACAAGTCTTAAGGCACTCAAACTAACTCTAGATTCCAATCCTAGAATAAATGATCTGAAGTCGATGGGATGAAATCCACTGGAAGGAGGGAATTAAGGCATCTCCCATAATCCAACATGAGGTACTCAACAAAGCTATATAATGTGGAAGGACTTGATCATAAGGTGCATGAACCAGTAACTGTACTGGGAATGGTTGACATGCAAAGTCAAGATAACTGAGGAATGGCTAACTTAGGCTTCAACTTCCTTCGAACAAGAGCATAACAACATATGGTGACTGAATAAAGGTAGCATAGACTCGATATACAAACTGGGACATCTCTATGACACAGGAGGCATTGATAGAGGCTCCATGGGGACTGGAAGCTTAACCAGTCGGTGGAGATAAACTCAGATAAACGAGTACAGCTCCTAAAGTCAAACTATAAACCCAACCAATGGATGTGATATACAGTGCTCTGTTTGAAGGCGACACAAATCGACAGCTACCAAAGATAACATCTTTCCTTGTCTGGCTTTTTGGTTTTTTGATTTGTTTGGAGCTTTTCAAATATTTAAAAATCTTGAAAAAGAATAAAATTGCTTTATAGTTACAGACTAGGAGGAGACGAGTGTCATAATGGCAAACAAACTAGTTCCAAGTAGTGGAACATACCTATGCTCAATGCAAGGATACATGTGTAGGATATCAACACTCGTGGGAAAATCCCCTCCAGGTAAAAAGGGAATCAAGCTGCAAAGGATATAAAAAATGGCTCTGCATGGATAGATATGAGACAAGCTCAGGCTATATGGCTGAAACGCAATGCCAGTGAAGCCGACATAAAGCTCAATAAGGTAGGAAAAGCTCATGATAATCCATTCACAACTTGACATGAGGGAGTCCTTAGGGAAATAGGCCAGCAAAAGATAAAGAGGAGTATGAGGCTCTTGCAAAATGTCATGGCAGTACTATACAACGGACTCCCACACCCTAAAGGAGAAAACGTCAGCATGGGCACCAAATGCAAATAAGGTGTTGTTGGCAGTCAGCAACAACCCCTTCATTTTTCATTAGGATGAAGGGGGATCAGCTCTCTTTTATGATTTATCTATTAAAAATTATAAAAGAGTGCCTTCAGAATATTTGATTCTGAAGGTACTCTCAATTATAGAAGAGTCAAGTGACATATTAGAAGCTTATGAAAACATTTTCATAAACTTGGTAATTAGCAGCTGTCAGTTTCATAAATTTTTATATAATCAATTTTATCACTAAGTTAAATCTATCTGATTATATATGTTGATTTAAGAAACTTAAAGAGATAGTATGCTAAATGGGGATCAACGAAAACACATTTTGAATTTGTTTGAAAATGGATATTGATAAGATATTATAAGTTCTTAAAATCCTAAAACTAAAGGTGAATTATTAAATTAAAATTCTTATTAAACCTAAAAGTTCACATTTCATATGTAACTTAAATATCTTACCACAACTTTGTAAAATTGTGTATATATAGCTAGTGAAAAAGCAAATAAATGAGTATCATTTGGAAATTTTCATATGTTATAGTTTTATAGCTTAGTATCCTATCAAATTCGATTTGGGATATTAATGGATGGGATTTTGTAAAGTTAAAACTATATTTATGAGATTTTATGTATATACTTGGCTTAAATGTTAATTTGGATCATTAGTTAGAACATTGATTTACTGTTTTGACACTATGTGTCATGTCAATAAACACTACCACCTTTCACGTATAATCTGGAGGAGATCATCAATTGACAGTGTTTACAAGGATACATGACCTATATGTCAAATAATTAACACCTGTTACTTGGATCACTGCGTTGGCATGAAGGTTTGGCTAACACCTTTCGTTTTAATCGACAGCTGTGAATATATTAATGAATCGTATCAGCAGGATTTAATGTGGTATATGACTGATAACCATCCATTTCGTAACGCTATATGATCTCATCATGCCAAACTGTGTGTAAAAATAATGTCTCAATTTACGACTCATGAATCGAATGATCCCTGATATGTAGAATTGGTTAAGATTTACAGTTAGTCGTGGTTAGTCATGCATTTATCATAGCAAAACGCTGGTGGTAGTGTTCATCATCGCTAAATTAGATTAAATGGCCAAACTTAGATCCCTCATCTCTGTCAGGTATGAAGCATGTGAAGATTTGACATTTTTCATCATGTCTTTCACCTGGGTGCCTATCCCTTCCCTCTTCACGACTCCATTCATTCCATTTCATAATCAGGATAGTATTGAGGAAGCCATGGCTCCACTGAGTTGTTTTGAAATCTCAGGGTTAGAGATTGTTGAAGCAGATGAGAAAGTTGCCTTGCTATTTGAAAAGGTTGGATGGGGTCAGTTCTTTAGGTGTTTTGGTGGCCATAACGCAGAGGTGACCAAACTGTTTGCTTTGAGTTTGAAAGAAAACGTAGCACAGATTAGGGATTTCAAGTTTATCATTGACGAAGACAAAATTGCAAGTTTATCATTGACGAAGCTCCCACAAAGTAGAAAGAGATGGTTTAAAGGTGGACAAGTGAATAAAAAGAAATGTTAGTCTTTGCTATTGCCTTTGTCGGCTAGTGCAAAACTGAAGATTGTGGTTTCAGTCAGGTTCCTGAAGCCAGAATGGTGAGCATTCTATGAGATCTTGGTCAGGTATGTATCATGCGATGGACAATTTTGTCACCTACATTATTATCACGTAATACTACTGTTAGCATTAAAAGGCTGTAAACTTAATCTACCATTTTACCTGTGGCAAAGTATGAAAAAAATGTCGCATTCGGTTCAAAGTTTCAATAATCCTGATAGAAGTCTATATCATCATGGTTTAGTCAAAATTATAATACAGCATCAATTGTCTTTCAATGGTAAATAGTGGGATGAGTTTCTAATTGAATGTCAATTAGGGCCAACTCAATATTAGCCAAACCCTTCCCCAAAGAACTGTAGGAAACGAAACGCCACTGTAAAATCTGAAGTTAGTAATGTTCATGAGGCTAAATCAAAGGATGATGAGCTTGACGAAGCCAATCCACCTATAAATACTGGTATCAGTGATGATGGGGTTGGGAACGTAGATCCCTATTACTCTAAAGCAAACTTGAACCAATCTCCATCTGACAAACGTTGTAGCTCACCTGCAAAGACAGGGGACAAATTAACCAAAACTTAAGATGTTAATGCTGTTGATTTTAAAAACCTCTCTAAGCTAAATACTCTTCGTAAACATGACAATGAGTCTATGCATAAACTAGAACAACTAGCACAGGTATGCTATGACAGAGGGGGTTTTGAATCAAAAAATATTGTGTTTGTTCACACGAGGAGGATTACTAGAAGCATGAATAATATACCTACAGCCTCTACTCCTATGACTACTCAACAGAGTACTCAGCCAGTGATTGTTCATGTTGAGGAAGATGTTCCATCGTTTGTCCCCGAAACTACTTATATGGATGAACCTACTCTGATAAAAAATAATAGTGCAAAATTGGCTAAAGACATTGCAGAGTCAGGTAAGGCAGAAGTTGCTCCATTGTGTATGGACACCTATGGTTCAGGCTTCGAGCCATCTTTTATGAGTTTTCAATCACCTGGCCAAGACATAGATAGTCCCGATCCTTCACAGGCAACTAATTCGTGTCATGACAAGGAGGAAGAAACCCTCAAACAGGTCTTGGATAGGGTATACGAGACTAAGATTATAGAACTGAAAAATGAACTTAAACAGAGTCAAGCTAATGCAGCTTTGGTAGAGGTGGAAAATAAGACATTCAGAGAAGAATTATTAAACCGGATTAACAGGTGGAAGGAAGTGAACATCAAAAAGAACTAATATAAAAAGGCGAAAAAATCAATGATAGGTACAAATCAACATTTACTTGAACAAGTAGAAAAGCAAAAGCTAGTGATCATTAGGCTTAAAGCCAAACTAGCCGAAGCCACAAGAGTGGTCGATCTACAAAATAGAACCTGATGATTATTTCCATTTTCAGTTATGTGATTTGTCTCACTATCAATAGGTAATAAAAGCTTCTTTGTGCATGCCTGTAAAATTGCAGATTTTACAGGCACACATATAAATTATAGTTTCTTTTGTTACTTCTGTTATAAATGGTTTTTAACAAGATGTTGTTGTTTGTTTAAAAAACAGGTGGGCATGTCATCACTATCCTCTACAGTTTCAGGATGTTTCTAATATTATGGATTTCAGTTGGAAGATGTGGATGTGTATTGAAGACTGGAATTTCGACACATCCACGAATTAGCTAGTTCCTTTAAACCAGCAAATGTTTCAGTCTAGTTGTTTTTGTTGTTGTCTCCTAGTGACAAGTGTTTGATGAAAAGAAATTCGATAGTGATAAGACTCCTATAGTATTTCATATAACATTTATGGGAAAACTAAATCGAAAGACTAGTAGTATTATATAAGTTATTGATTTTTATGAGAAGAGGGATGGAGTGAATGAAGAGAAACATATTGGAAATATTATTTTGATACTAGTTTTGTTCCTGGCTGAAGTTTGATATTTGGAAATGGGATGTGACTGGAAATCTTCAAGTTGATATCGTGATTGGTATTATTTTGGATACTCTTTATATTTCAGTATATGATCTTCTATTTTTAACATTAATACAGTATACTTGGTTATGCTTGTGTTTATTAATCAGTATTACACTTTGTCAACACAATGTTGTATTTGAATTAGTATGTTATTGTACTTGAACTAATTAGTGTTTCTACTAAGAATTCAAAATACAATGATATATATATTCATGTCTGTTTGATATCATTTGTATTTTTGCAGTGATTTCATACTGAACATTATCTCTTATTCAAATATCTAATGTTGGTAATTAATTGTTAATTAATTAGACACTTCAGAAAATTCGAAGTAATTGTTTATTTCGGTTTCTCTGATCAGTTATTTTATAGCAGAATGATTTAGTGTGCATGGTTTAAATATTTTCGTTTAGATCTTACTCCTTATCTTTCTGTTCATCCTTATATTAATTAATAATTAATATAATATTCAAAATCGCTCTCAGCTGAGATAGGATAGGTAGGATAGGTTAAGATAGTTCAGTTATTATTGTCTTACTATGGTCTACATTTAACAGTTGTTAAATAGAATTTGTGTAATTTTAGAATATTAATTATAAAAATCTCAAAAAATCGAAGACTTTCCTTAAGAAAGCAGTTGTAGGATAATTTAGGTAGTTGAAGCTAATTTTAAGGTTTATTTAGACAGAAATAATATTAGGATAGATTTTTACTGAATTTTAGTTTCTCCTTAAGAGAAAAACTCAGTTGGTAGCAGGACCACAACCTGCGAGATTTTGCTATTCCAAACACACCGGAAGTTGCTTTAAGATGATTGTGTGGGCATAATCTCCTTGTTGGCCTAGGTCATAAAATCAAGCCAACAGGTGCTAACTAGGGTACCCATGTAAGGTGAAGCTCTACCACTCATATCATGCCACTTCTAAAATAGCAAGAAGGTTCCGTGACATAATAGGGTCGGTTCATACCTAAGGTCATGATGAAATGATCATAAGGTCATGCAAAATGCAAACAGTGATGAAACCTAACCTATATGATAGTTAAGACATGATACCTAAGATCAGCACGAATGGGTCAATCCAACGGTTGAAACGGCACTAAAAAAGGGCCTCCTACATCATGAGTTAGGTCAAAAAACGGTCCAAAATGATTAGAAATTGTCGAAACTATAGGAAAGGGGGTAAAAATTTTCCAAAATTTGAAAAAATTCTATAAATAGTAAACAATTCAAAATATTATAAAACATTTGAAAATTTTACCCAATTGAGCTCAGATTTTCAACAGCGAATTCAGGAGATCCAGCTGGCGAGATCCACTACTGTTTCTTCCAGGTACTTACCCATGCTCTTCTCTTCCATTTTGATGCAATTTTTATCCAATTCCATGGTCATTTGAGTTTTCTTGGCCAAACTAAAAAGGGTGGTGTGGCCCACGTGGAAATCGAGGGTTTTTCCACATATAGGGCTGGATGTACACGGAAAATGCCCCCATAGTCACGTACATACGCAGTTGTTTTGCAAACAGTCGCATATGAGGCCGCGCATAAGGTTTTTTAAGTAATCTAATGGGAAAATTTGCAATTTCTTGTGTGGAATTGTCCTAGAGTGGAGAGAGCGTGCACATGGTGAGGTAGAGGAGGCAGTAAGGGACAATCTAATGGCTCAACAAGCTCTATGTGCATGTGGACTCTATAAGTTTTGGTGTCTTGGTGGCTTGAGAGCCAAACCAAGACTATTGCAGATGCTGGTGGATTACTAGGATCCAGACTCTGAGTCCTTCCAGATAGATGCGATGTCCCTCACTATAGAGGTGGAGGACATATGCTTCATTACTAGGCTTTCCGACGGGGGGAAGTAGTGAACCTTCATTCTCGTGGTGGGCCAGGAGGTGGCATGACTATCGATGATTACATTGTGGTGTACTACTATCCAAACATAGAGAAGGTGGGGAGTCAGGTCCCTACCAATGCTATACAGGTGCTGGGACTAAAGGCCATACTATTGACATTAGGTAGGATAGCAGGCTTGGCATCACTCCACCAGGCCTCATGGCCTCTGATGTTCTATGCAATGGAGTGCATGACACCCACGATTTATGACTAGAGCACTACACTACTAGGCAACATGAAACATCAGCTCAGTGAGTGTAAGGCAGGAAGAGTGCGAAACTTTGGGTTCAACAGTATATTGAGCACGCTTTTCTTTGAGCGTGTTCCAAGATTGAGCCCTAGAGTTGACGTTCCTCTTCATAGGGTTTGAGATCCGGCCCAACGGCATTGGGTAGATGTGATGCGCAGACTAGGGGGAGGTAGGGTGGCCAACCCCTATCCAGCCGACTTCTTTCCTTGGTGGTGACGACAGATAGTTGCCATCAATGACTACCCCTATGCGGGGATATATTTTCAGGGGGACCCGGACATGCTGCTACCACCAGGATCGGCATATGGCAATATAGGTAACGAATCTCAACCCTCTCCTTTTTTTTTTAAATTGAGTTATTTTAATTTTTTGTGTTTTCTAATTATATGGAATCAAAAGACATATTTTTGCGTGATAATACATAGTGACATCTACCATTTGTGTGCAGATGTGGGACCACAGTAGCTGAAAGGATTCCCTCTTCATAGACAGAGGGGAAGAGGAGATGATATCATGGGTGTGGATGTGGAGCGAACGCTCCAGAGCATCCATACCAATTTTATGAGGCTGACACACATGGTTCCCATGGCGCAAGTCTAGGACTTGCCTGAGGCTATGCAGCACCAGGTGGTAAGTGTACCACGAGCATGGGTGTGATTATTTCGATGGCTAGCTAGAGCCGTAGTGACCTTCCATGATCACAACCCCCCTCCTCATCCACAAGATTAGATACCTGGGAGTCTATACATTTTGTACTACCGTGTATTATATGTTGGTGGCTCGCGAGCCCCATTTTTGTATCATGACACTATGTATTACCACATTTTGGATGTTATATAATTTTTTTTATGGTGATCAGTTTATTTATTTACATGTTTTAAAATTGTGTTTGTGATGAATTTATTGTATATGAAACAAATGCCAATCTAACACGTAGTTAGCATATGAGTCGGCAACTTGATTATTAATTCTTGCAATGTGTATGTATGTTATATTGTCAAGTTGCTGTTCTAATAATCTCACATGTAAGAATCTTCTTAATAACGTTGGATCTATAACATGGTACAAACCATTAAGCTATGACACTACTAACTCCAAATCAAGACGTACCTCAAGAGAGAGAACACCATGTGAAATGGAATCCCGTAGAAGCTCAATAACGACACTATATTTGACAATATTGTTGGAAGATGGGCATAGACATACACCTCCTAAAGACAGTACCTGACCCATAGGAGTATAAATCACCCAACCAGAAAAGGCTGAGTGTTGAGTGTGATGGCTTGCACCATCTGCGAATCCTATGTAGGTGGAAGATTCCCTTGACATCTGCCAAAAGAAATGGAAACTAATCACAAACCCGATCACTATAAGAAAAGGACCTAACTATGCAAAACTGTACAATAATATACAATAACCAGCCTTGGCTGAACATCATGCATAGTACTTCTTGAGATAGAGCCCATTTCTAGGCTCCACCAAGGTTGTTCCCTCATAATCCACTAACTCATAAGCACCCTTCTCTAACGCAAGTTTGACCACGTAAGGACCCTGCCACATGGGATTAAATTTTCTTACCCCTAAGGATTCTTTTGGTTTATCCCACAAAAGGACCAAGTCTCCCTCACTAAACCTCCTTGGATAGACATACTTATCGTACTGGACCTTTACGTGACGTTTATTGACTTCTAGAGCCACCAAGGCATCCGGACACTGCTAATCAAGTTGCTCAAGGTGGACCAAATGCTCCTCCAATGGTGAAGTGTTTGGTAAGAGTTCTACAGCTAAATTCAAAGAAGGAATCTCGCATTCAACTGGAAATATCGACTCCAATTCATGTACAAGTTGATATGGAGAAAAACCTATGGCAGTCTTAACAGCGGTTCTATATGCCCACAAAGCAGGATATAACATGATGTGCCAATTATTCTTGCTTTGTGCGATGGTTCATTAGAGAATGGATTTGAATGATTTATTCACTGCTTCTACCTGTCCATTCACTTGAGGGTAGTAAGAGGAGGAATGTTCTTGCTTGTACCCTAACTTTGATGCCAACTCTTCCATCATAAGGTTCTGAAAGCGCAAGCCATGGTCAGTGACCAGCTCATTCAGAATTCCAAACCGAGTAATAATCTGGTTGAATACGAAGTGGGTGGCTATATCACCATCAAATTGAACTGTAGGCATAGCCTTAGTCCATTTCATGAAGTAGTCAACAGCCACTATGATATGATGATGCCCCCCAGCCGAAGGTGGGTTGCAATCCATAAAATCAAGCCCCCACTTGGTGAAGGGACCGGCGATGATAATGGGATGTAACGGGGTAGGTTTCAAGCACATATTATGTGTGAACACTTGGAAAGGGTGGCACCTCTTGACTACATCTACACAATCCTTAAAGATCGACGGCTAGAAATAACCCGCTCTTAAGAGCTTTTGTGCTGCAGAAAGCCCAGATAAAATACCACCACACACCCCTCTATAGCAATCATTCAACGCTACCTCAGCCTCTTCATGAGTTAAACAACGTCGTAAAATGGAATCTACCCCACGGCGGTACAAAGTGTTATCCACTATGATGCATTTTTTAGACATGTGACGTAATCGTCATCGTTCATCCCATGAGAGGTGAGTAGGGATCTTCAATATTTGTAAATACATTATGATATCCCCATACCATGGATCTAAAGTTGAGATTAAGAAGATGTGTTCATCGACAAACGTATCTTCACAAACCAACTCCTCAGCCTCTCTCAGGAAATCTGATATAAGCTCTGGAAAAATTAAAGACTTCTTTGATTTTTCTGAAACAAATTTGAGATCTAATTCTTGCAGAATGACAATCCATTTATTATATTTTCCCCCAATCATCCTTCGAGTGAGGATGAATTGAAACGGATTGACATGGGCTACAACCAAGGTCTAGCGAAGGAGAATATAATGTCTCAACCATTGAACCGCATGTACGGTAGCTAAAGCAAGCTTCTCGACATGAGAATAATGAATCTTTGCATCAATAAGGTTCCAGCTTAGATAGTATATGACATGCTCTTGGAGCTCCTCATCCTTTTGAACCAAAACCATACCAATAGTCTATATAAATGCGGCCACATAAAGTAGAAAATCATGGCTATAGTCTAGGGGACTAATCACCAGGGTCGATTCTAGGGCTCGCTTGAGTGCATCAAAGGACACCTGGGCTCACTCATCCCAACAAAAGGTGGTGTCCTTCTTAATAGACACATGAAGCCTCTAGTCAAATTTGTGAAATTGACAAAAAATCTCTGTAAGAAGTTTTCCACGCCTTGCAAACATTGAAGATGACAAATATTCTTTGGGGGAGACAACTGAAGTATTGCCTCAACCTTCAAAGGGTCAACTCTTATACCCTCTTTAGAAACGATGAATCCTAACAAATGACCTGACTTCACACAAAAGATGCACTTATGAGGATTTAACCTAACCAAATAATGCTGGCATCTTTCGAATACCAATCTCAAGTGATAGGATGATGCATTCTCATACGAGAATGAGCAGCAAGGTCATCCAAAAATACTTCAATAATCGACTTGAGATCGTGGAAGATCAAGGTCATTTCCTGCTAAAATGTAGCTTCGGCGTTTTTAAGGCCGAAAGGCATTTTTCGATATGCAAAAATTCCCTAAGGACAAATAAATGCAGTCTTATGTTGGTCCTCAAGTTTAGTTTGTATCTGATTATATCCAGAAAATCCGTCCATAAAGGAAAAAACCTCGCTACCCACACACTCATCCAAAATCTGATCAATAAATGGTGTGGGGAAATTGTCCTTAGGACAGGCACAATTCAAATCATAGAAATCAGTACATATGTGGATCACTCCCTACTTCTTATCCACTGGAACATGGTTTGAAACCCACTCCATCAAGGGAACGGGATAGATAAAACTGGCTTTTAACAGTTTCTCTATCTCTACCTTAATCATAGGTGCTTTCCTAGGATTCACTGCACGCAAGCGTTGTCAAACAGGCTTAGCATTGGGATAAGTCTTAATCTCATGCTTGACAATATGAGGGTCGATACCTGGCATTTCATCGTAAGACCAAGAAAATATATCACGGAATTCCTTAAATAGCTTGGTGTATTCTTGAATCTCAGCATGGGAATATTCCACCCCAATATAGACATTCTCTATCCTGCCAAGATCACGAGAGATATTGATAGGAATAATTCAATATATGTTTTCCATGTTTCCATCAGCCATCGGACCAGGAGAGCTTAATGTAACCATAGGACTACCAACTCTCGCATTAAGAACCGCCCTAAATTCCTCATGCTCAAAGCGGTCAAGCTCGGGAAGAAAGTAATATCTATGATGAAGTTCTTCCCATGGTGGCTCAACTCTCGACATAGCCTCAATAATCGCTTCATCTGAAGGGAAAACTGTATCAAGGAAATCATGTGCATGAGAAGAATGCACTGCCCATGTTGGCAGTACATAAGGGTCTTCCTCCTCCATCCGCGAAGAGGAAGGACTAGGCTCTGCAACACTGTTGAGATTAGCTTGATAAGCTATCATAGTTGCAGGAAATGGCACGTCCGTCACGATGGGCTCACTCGGAGTACTCGGTGTAGGAAAAATCCAAGGACCTTCCATATGACTCGTGCAAAAAGACACTGATCTCATAGATGTCGAAGCCTCACCAGAACTAGACCCTATCATGAGAATTGGTGCAGGACAACTAAAGCTTCCCATGAGGGATGGATACATTCCTACACCCACACTCCTAGTTGCCGGCTGAGAGTGTTCAACAATCAGGATCAAAGCTCCCGAAGGTGTGGTAATAGACGGATTCTTGAATGTCGTTTGATCAATCGTGACAATCTTCCCATTAAATGGAAAGCATACAACATGAAATAGGGAAGAAGCAACAACTTGCATACTGTACATCCGATTCCTACCTAGCAACGGTCATATTAAGACATTCTACATGAATCAAAAGAGACACATAGTAAGGCAAGCAAGGCTAAAGTCCTGCGGTTTCAAATTTAATCACGAAGGAAGAATTGTCATCATTCACACCAAGGGCAGAAAGCAACGCCTTCCTTTGCAAAGGACAACTCTGAAGCACTTCCAATGCAGACATCGCACAAGGAGTGTGGCCCAAATCCTCAACAACTGAATAGTTCTAGGCGGCTCGGGCATTATGATTGTGCCCTGAATGCTTAAGGACTCCCTTAGGAATATGAGGTCTAGCTTCAGATTTATCCATAGGTTTCTTAATACACAAAGGGGACCCTAGTGGATCAAGTTCTTTTCCTGGGCTGGGTTGTGACGAACCATAGTATTTCGCATGGGTCACAACTTTCGTACCACGTACCATGTTAATGCAACCATGACCACTACCCTCCGATGGATCTTGATCACCACCAAATTTATCATGGGTCATCAAGTTCATAATTTGATTGTGAGGTGAAGGGTTAGTTAGCACAGACAGACCCTATGCCAAGAATCTCGAGGCTTCATCGATACGAGGGCACAAGTAAGTGAGGTGATCGTCCTTACATAACTTGCAAGGGAACTTAACCTTATGTTTAGCTTGCTTGTCCCCCCAGTATTACGACCGTTCTTGTAATTACTATTAGCATTCTCGTTCTTATTCCCACCCTTACGATTATTCTCACGCTTTTTTCTATTCTGTCCAGGCTGCTGGTTACCCTTCTGGTCCAACGATTGCACTGAAAGTACACTCACAGTTTGGGCGGGTTGAGACGAAGCCATAGCTTGTCCCGAAGCAGATTGGTTGATTGAAAATTGAATAACTTATTTTGCAACTAAATCCGCAGGTTTCGCACTTGCACAACCAACAATGCCATCGGCATGTGGTCCAGGTTTGACTTTGGGGTCGAAACTAGAACGCGAAGCATTGAGAATAATCTCATATAACAAATCGGACTGAGCATAAATCAAGTCTAGTTCCTACACCCAAAAAATCACTTGTTCCTCATTCTGCACTTTGGATGTAGAAACATCCTTCACTATATATGGAAATAATGACTTAAGGAACCATTCGAGGAGGAACTCCAGCGGTATAAAGGCTTTAATTAACCTCTTCCATCGACACCATTCTTGGATATGATCCAAGATGTGTGTGGCTTTATCCTACTGAAATGTAGACAAGAGTTTCATACCAACGTCATAATGCACTGGTAGCTAGAAGTGGTTAAGAAAAGTCATCGCTAGGTCATCGAACAAAGCGAATGTCCCCCTAGGTAGCTCTTTATACCATTTCATGGCTGGCCCTGTAAGGGTGCGTTGAAATAGCCTTAAACGGATGGAGTCCTGGTGTAAGGAATTCAAAGAACACCATAGGTGAAAGGTAGTAACATGTTCGCTCGAATCCTCTCCTAGTTTTCCCTCGAACTTAGCTATGTCCGAGGGAAGCTTAGTAGGGGCAACCGGCCAAGCCGAGTCATGAGCTACAGGATCATTCATCAATCTCGACAAGTTAGGAAGATTCAGCGTCGCGAGGAAAGGGAGCCTAGGATGATGAGGTCGATGGACCGCTCCCTAATAGTTCTGATTCACATAGTTCTGATTACCACCATGGCCTTGGCCATAGTGCCCTCCTCCCGTTTGACTCGTATAGGGTGGCATGGAAGCACCATAGTGTGGTGGACCTTGACTATTAGGAGCTACAAAGCCGTACTTTGGAGAGTAAGCAGGTTGTTGATACCCGACCCCATAAGGTGAAGAACCCTGTCCATACTGCATCCCATAATAGGGTCCATAAGTCATTGCATGAGATGTTGCATGAGACACTCCATAAGTAGGAACATACGCTCTAGAAGTAGGAATATACATTCTAGAAGTAGGAATGTGACATCTAGAAGTATGAGCATGACCTCCCGAAACAACGGGCGGTACATGAAGCTAAGACACAACCGGTCTAGTAACCGCAGTACAGACATAACTCGTAGCAATGTTTTGACCCGAAGGACCACGTGAATGAGGTGGAGCGTGAACATTTGAAGAACTAGGGATAGAGGATGGAGGGATCTGTGTAATTATGTACATACTATTCCCTATAGTCACTCGTCTTGGATCTGGTATCCTAATAGGATCACTAGCCTTAGACCTAGGAGGAATATGTGATGTAACTTTCACCACCGGGATGGAAGGTGCAATGTGACTAGTGCTCCCAAACCTCTCTGCATGGTAAGGAATGAGGGTGCCCCCAGGCATAGTGTTAGGCTCGAACTCAAATTTGACATGAAATTCCAAATCATGTGTGGGAAAATCAGACATACCATAACTACCATAACTAGTGCTCACGGGTTCAAAATGAGTCTCAACATCCTCCAACATTCCATACTGGTAATGCGTTAATGGGGAATCAACCCTAGAGTGAGTAGGTCTATCATGAAAGGATCCTATCTCAGAAATCACAAGTCCTAACTCAGGTGAAGGATCGTAGGTAGGAGTAAACTCCCCATATTCCACTTGAATGGGAGAAGGTGGTTCCGGAATACCTTCTATATGATCTCCCATGGTGTGTGAATCAATGTGTGAAGTAGTCCGCCTGGACTATCTATGCATCTCTCCTAACGGAGGAGGAGATATATAAGGTGGAAGTCCTACTAAATGACGAGAACGGCAAGGAACCACACCCGAATCCACAATGACTCAAAAAAATAGAAAAGACTCTCTATTTACGGAAACCCTAGGCAAGCTATCGTGCACAGAGCAATCACTAATAAAATCTAAATCCAAATGCAAGCAATCAAAGGTAGGATAAGTGAGCTCCCAAATGAAGCATGTATGTCTCGCCTAGGAGAGGTTTGAGACTCCCATACACAACAAGCAGAGGTATGTAACCAATTATTGTGGCCCTCAGCTTCAACATGTAAAGCGACTGTGTTGTCCAACCCCAACCTGGCTAGGACACCCGCAGAATAACCCCTGTAAAGTACCCCCTCGATATCCTAGGTAAGGCCACTAAGTTCACCTCAATATAATCAATGCTCATGTGGACAGTCACAGGAGGGATTGACCATATGGGCAGGGTAGCAAATCCCGAAACTCTCGAAAGAGCCCCAGATACGAATACAATCCTGGAAATATTTTCGGTGCTACTTAGTTATGACTAGGGGTCATCCCAATTAATAACCACTCACACTGCCTAGTGCTTAACTCCCTTTTGAGAGGAGGATCCTGAGAAACACTAGTTATACCAAGGATTTCACACACTCACCTGGACAGACACATACATGTTGTTGTTTAGTGGTCTTGGAGAATTTACTCACAATGAACTATTCCAAGACCCTAAAAGCTAATCTTGTTGGTGCACCCTATAAAAGAAAAGAGTGTAGTTCATTTTAATTAAGTGTTGATTTTAATTGGCTTTATTCCTCAAAAGAGGGATATGTCCATGCAACTAATGGTGTTATGAAACAACATGAGGTAAAATGCACACCTAACAATCAATGCAAATGCATTGTGTCCATGAAAATAGGGTATGCTACTACATGAAATGCACAATTTTTATTCAAATGACGAATGCAAGATTTCCTATGAAATCCTGACTAATACTCCAAAGCAAATATAGTGCAAGTACTATGCAAAATGAAAAATGCAATGCATGACAATCAGCAAATATTTTTGGATTTTTTGAAATAAAATGAGATACAAAAAGCAAAACGATTATTCTACAACCCCCAAACTCTGTAAGCACACTAAAACAGCACTCCAGCAAAGCACTAAGGTAAAAGAAATCTAATGCATTAATCCCAAACAAAAAATCGAAAATGCCATGACAAGAACCTTCTTAAAAAAAAATTTGCCCTAAAAAAATGTCTCTGGTCAGAAACAAAAGTATAAACAGACTCAAGCAATGTCAAAGGAGACTCAGCAATCATCAAACTGCACCCAGCAACCATTCAACTTCCACTAAAAGGAAAAACTAAGGGCATACGTGACTGTTCATAGTAAATCCACATGTATACGCAAAAATTGCAAAGAAACCCGTGTGTATACGCGACTGTGAGTTAAAAACTCACGTATAGGAAGAAAGGTACATAAAAATCAAGGCAAACAGAGAAGGTGAGACAAAATTCATACCAATCAGACACTACCAAGAAAACATGCCCCCATACCCGACATAGAAACAAGAGAGAAAGAGCAATTCAAAGTAATTGAATGCCGATAGAAAAACCCCCAAAGAACAACTAATAGGAACTCCCCAGCGGAGTCACCAATTTTGTTACAAAGAGAAATTCCTATGGATTGGGATATCGCAACAGACAGCTTGACTCCAAAAATCAATCATTTCCAGTATGCAATAGAAAGTAAATGTCTAACACTAAAGGATCAGACCTCGTACCTTATTCTGGACGGTTGAAGTAGATCTCCATTGAGATTTCCAACTTCAGCTTGAATTGATAAATTACTTCCTCAACAACAAGTAAACAATACAAGCATACTATATATCATGGTGTTAGATCTATTATAGAATATATAATGAACAATGTATAAGCATTTGAAATCATCCCATGGACAAAATATTCATTCAAACACACATTATTGGACAGGAAAAGATATTTCTATTAATATAAATCAGAGATTACAATAGATACAACCTATGTCGGCATGTCTACGAATTGGAGAAATTGAATCCCCCACTTGGGCCTCCACCACCTCAATCCTCAAGCAAAAGGCAAGCTCACAAGAAAAAGGCAAGCTTGGGAAGAACACAAAAATGCTCCAAGGGACAAAGGGATGCAGACTCAAGCATAAGTTCCGGCAACAATGGACTATAGTTTCTTTGCTCTCAATTCTCTCATATGCCTTCAATGTACCATAGAGTTCCTTATATATCTTTTCAAAGGGGTAATGAAAGGGTCGAATCCGAGCGATCTCAAGGCATAGGGAAGGCCAAGCTTCAAGTGAGTTGGATCCATGTCAAGGAAAACTCCAAAAGGATTTGGATTTTGTACACATCTCGATGTACGTGGTTTTAGGGGTCAAACCCGTGTATATACGCGATTAAGGGTTTAAAAGTCGCGTGTATTATTTTTCACATGTTTTTAGGGATGGTCAAGGAAACATCAAATGACAAAAAATGGTCCATGGGGTCTAAGGAGTCTATAGAGGGACAGGGGAAGGCCATACAAAGGGTGATTCACCTGGAGTGGTAAAATCAGCTATAACAATGCCATTCTCTGAAATAACAAAGGCACCTGGTCAGTTACCAGGAACCCTCAGTTTGGGACTTAGAGTCATTCTAACATGGGGGTAGGATGGGCCCTCCCATGGTCAGATGTAAGGGCCAGTCCATTCTGACATGATGGTGGATGTGTTCCTCTCATGGTCAGATGTAAGGGCTGATGCTATTCTCTGGGAGAATGGAGGCACCTGGTCAATTACCAGGAACCCTCAGTCTGGAACTGAGAGCCATTCTGACATGGGGGAAGGTTGGACCCTCCCATGGTAAGATGTAAGGGCTGGGCCATTCTAACATGGGGGAAATTTGGGCCCTCCCATGGTCAAATGTAAGGGCTAGGACATTCTGACATGATGGTGGATGTGTTCCTCTCATGGTCAGATGTGAGTGCTGGGTGTGCCATTCTAACATGGGGGCAGGCCAGGCTCTCCCATGGTCAGATATAAGTGTTGAATGGGACTTTCTGATTGGGTCAAATGTAAGTGTTGAAGAAGATGAAGACCAACTTGGAGGCTAGGCCTACAACCAGCATGAGAAAGGGCCATCTCTCTACAACTTCCTGTGATGATAAGAATCAAGAGATAACACGAGTGATGATAAGCCTTGATGATCCAGATCGAGTGATGATCCAGATCCAGTGATGATGATCCAGTAGTGATGATCCAGATCGAGTGATGTTGATCCAGCAGAGATCATCTAGATCAATTAATAATACAGATCCAGTGATGATGATCCAGCAGCGATGATCTAGATCCAGTGATGTTGATCCAGCAGAGATGCTCCAGATCCAGTGATGATGATCTATATCTGCTGATGATCTAGATCCAGATGAAGATGACTTGAAGATGAATATTATGAGAACTCAATGATGATCCAGATGATACAGAGAAGAAGACTTGTGTTGATAAATTGTTTCGAGAGAATACCTTCCTAGTTAAGAGGGGGTGTTGATGTATTTGTAACTTGGGAATGTATTCACTTGTATATTTTATGTATTGTACCCCGATGTTTATTCCAGGAAGTTTCTGTAATGTATTGGAGTCATGTCATGCCCCGATGTGCCTATCAGGAGATTCAATAATGTAAACAAGTCATGTCAAGTCATTGAGGGTAACCCTCCTATTGTTCAAGGGTTAAAGTCCCTACAGTTGTAGGGCCCTAGGGTTATTAGACTATCCTAGAGAAGTCGGCCCTAGGTGAGTTATTGTAAGTTGGGGCAATATTCCCCACCATTGTGTTAAGGTTAACCCTCCTTGTTGATCGGAGGGGAAAACTCCCCATAATTTGTGGGGCACTAGAGTTATTAGACTCTCCTAGAGATGTCGGCTCTAGTAAGTAATTGTTAAGTGAGGCTGACATGTTAGAGTGGACATTAAGTGAATGAAAGAATATAAATAGAGAGTGATCCTCTCTATTTATCACAAACACACTCACTCACTAGGGCGGATGAGTAAGAGAGAAGTTGTTGGGACAAGAGAGAGACTACTGCTATCAAGAAATCATCTTACTGTTTTGGGGGTTTTACTTTTGGTGTTGATTCTATCTCTGAGGAAGTTGCGGGGTTTTCTCCTTTATGCTTTCCCCAAGGAAAATCTATGTGTTAATTGTCTCTTGTGTTTTATTGTTGTGCATGTTATTCTCTTAGATAAGATCTTAAGATCATAATGCTAGCTTGAATGATAAAAATTTAACATGGTACAGAGCTAACCTAAGAAGAAGACATTGTGCAGCTGCAAAAGCTAGGGATTATTACTTTTTGGGTCTCTCTCCACAATCCATCAACAAAAGTATGTTAGGCTAAGTATCTATTGAAGGGCACATCTTTCTCTCGAAGCGGAATTCGATTCCGGACATTTTCAGTTTTTGGTGCAGAAAATTAGGGCTTCTTATAGAAGAAGAATTTTTGAGTAAGTCCAACATAGAATTGCTTTCCTCATCAAAATTGAAGTTTAGAGACCTAGATCAAGATTTTTGGTTGGGTACAACTCCAAGAAATTCAAACCCTAGTTTGACCCCAGGCCGAAAAAAAACTAAAATACTAAAATTGATAGGCTTTGGTACATTTTCTATATATCGGGAATGGAGAAGGATCAGGAGCTGAAAATTTCACAGGATAAATATAAAATCTGAAATTACACTATATCCAAATTTCAGCCTCATATTTGCTATATTCTAGGAGATATGATCCCTCCAAGTTAGAGTTCCAGCCTCTTCCAGGATTTATCCATAAACAAGGCACATGGGGATAATTGCTATATCTCTAGCTACAAAGGTCCAAATGAAATTTATGAAGATGTTCCAGAATGAGCACATATTTTTCTTTCTATGGTATATTTTTTTGACCTTGAAGATGAAACAGTGAGACGTGGAAGTCCGTACAACTTCGCTATGTTGAACAGTCCTGAAACAGGTCACCTTGGGAAAAAAATCGCAAGTCCCAATTGGTGAAACCAATTCTGATGAAACCTGTGGTGCTAGAATAGGGACAGTTGAGCGTACCTTAGTGAAAATTTTTAGACATAGAGGATCAGTAATTTTAGATATACCATAGAAACAGTAGTGGGCATTTCTGTAGAAGAAATTGGTAAACTAGGGCTTCCTGTTCCAAGAGCTTCCCTCCACTGTTTTCAGAAAAGGAGTACATTGGATAGCTCACCTTGAAGAGGTATATATTTCTATCCAATAATATCTTAAAAATTCCAAGTTTTGAAAATTAGGGTTTCTCTAACAAACCCTAGATCAGCCAGCTCCAGAACCAAGACGGACACCTCAAATCGGTGAGATCTAATCTTTTGTTATTTTCGTTTGAGGTTCTCATTTCAGAGTGATCTATCACATCATCTTGATGATAAGCTTGTTGAAGTTGAAAAATTCCAAGCATGGAAGTATATGATCTCTCCAAAGAAAATGAATTGGACACCTAGATAAGAAGAGAGGTTCCAGTTCCAAAGGGAGAAAGGCTAAAAGCCTTACACTAGAAGAACTTGGTCAAAGCCAAAAAGATCATTGCTGATTCAATCACAGATCACCTTGTACCAAAAGTGTATTCCCTAAAGACACCAAAAGAGATGGTTGATTCCTTGACCAAGTTATTTGAAGGGAAGAACATAAATCGGAAGATGACTTTGAGAAAAAAATTGAAGAATGTGAAGATCTAGAATGGAGAGACCATACAGTCATACTTTACAATGGTCTCTCAAATCAAGAAACAAATTTAAGCGGTAGAAGAAGAAGTGTAGAATGCCGAAGCAGTGATAGCCACCTTGAATGACATCTCGGGACCATGGGATTCATTCATGCGAGGAATTTGTGCCAGAAGGAAGTGATTACTTTCAATAGACTCTGGGAAGAAGAAGAAGCTCAACGCATAATAAGAGAAGAGAAAATGGCAGCAATGGAAGATCAAGCTTTCACCATTCAATGAAGATCCCCTAAGAGATGATGAATACAAAGGACACAAATCTTGAATAACCTATTATCCATATTAGCATTTGGATAAGAAATGATGCTATTATGATTGAAGAAGATGATCAAGCTGAAGGCTCAAGAAGGAGTCTACCCAGGAAAAAATTAAAGATAAGTATTCAATTGTAATTTCATGATATTGTTTTGTTATGCATTTGTGTATATTCAGTTGATGTATTATGCATGATAGAATGTTTGCATTAATGACAGTATACTACTAATATCCATGTGATGGGTAAGTAGCTCATGGTGCTATACAACTCTCCATTGCTACTTATCTAGAATGAAACCTCTTTGTTGACATATTGGATTAGTGCACAATCTCAATGTTGTCCTGGTAGAGATGGAAGGCATCTAGAAAGTGTCTGTGAGATATGGATGAATGTTGTATTGGATAAAATAGTTGCATACTCATATATCTTGATGCAAAAGAATTTTTCATTATAAATATTCCTTATGAAATGTTTCTAACCATACAAATGCATTTGAGTTGTAGTAAAGATCACGTAAAATATCCTACAAGCAAAGAAGGATGAGACTTGTCGCGAAGAACAAGTGATGACAAATAAATAATAATATGATGAATGAAGTGACATAATTGATGCTGAACCTTCCAACTATGAAGAAGTAACCAAGAAGAAAGGGAAGACCAATTCAAGAAGAATGATGTCTAGTATGCAGTATCGATACATGAAGGGAAGTTCGTAGTTCCATCATGTAGTAGACGCAAACATCGTGGGATACAAGGCAATATTCATGGCATAAGGATTCTCATGAAAAGAAGGAATAGACTACAAAGAGACATTTGCAGCTAGTGGGAGTTGAGACACATGATAGAAAGAATCATGTGTACAAATGAAAGAAGGCCTTGTACGAGTTCAGAAGACACCCATGTCATAACACATACATGATGAGCTTGATGAAGATCTTAACCTTTCTACAAGGTGGAAGATGAAATCCTATAGAGGATGACAAGCTCACAGATGGGTGCAAGAAGAACTTTTGAAAAAGTTCAAGATAGAGGATCTTGGTATCCAGTGATCCTAGATGGATACATAGAATATAAGTAGCACAGGAAACTACTTGTCACTCTAATACAGAATGTTTCAGTGCATAGAGTACGAAAGATAGAGGGATAATGATGCTTCGCTTCAGAGGGAGTGACTACTGAAGATCCTGAGGTTCAACATGGTACAAGAGGATGGACAAATTACATATGAATCTAGGCTTTACTGAGAGTAAAGCAGATTCCAACCTCTGTTTCAAGGTTGAAGATGGAAGACCAGTGATGCTCCTGTTATATGTTGATGTCTTGTTCCTGATAGAAAAGAGGAACTCATTAAAGTTGCAAGAAGGAGACTTGCTGTTGAGCTCGAGATGAAGGACTTGGGGATGATGCACTACGTTCTAGGCATGGAGGTGTGGACAAGGGAAGTATGCAGCACAGATCCTGAAGAGGTTCAGGATGATGGACTGCATGACCACACCTATGGCATCGAACTTGAAGCTATTAAGTGTTGCTTCATCACAGTCAGTTGATACCATGATGTATCATCAGATGATTTGTTCATTGATGTACCTGATGGATACAAAACCAGATATTTTCTTTACTGTGAACACAATGGGACATGTTCACCTGATGGTTGCAAAGGGTACAGTTGAGTATGGTCTCAATTATGATGCAAATCAGAAGATTAACCTGGAAGGTTATGTTGATTCAGATTGGGCAGGTAGTGCCATCGATAGGAAAAGCACTTCAAGTTGTTGCTTCAGTATGGGATCAGGTGTGATCTCTTGGTTTAGCACGAAGCAATCCTGTCTGGAACTGAGTACAACTGAAGCAGAGTGCGCCATAGCTTGTTTAGCTAGTTGTGATGCAATATGGATGAGGAAGCTATTGTCTGATTTATTTGATCTTTAGTTAGATGCTACTTGTATATATTGTGACAACCAGAGTTGTGTGAAGTTGTCGGAGAACCTAGTGTTCCATGACAAGTCGAAGCGTATCGAGATCAAGTATCACTATATCAGGGATATGGTACAGAGAGGAGCAGTGAAGATCGAGTATTTTGCGACAGAAGAATAGATAGCTGATGTGTTGATGAAGCCATTGGCCAGAGTGAAGTTTGAGTACTTCAGGGAGAAGCTTGGGGTTCTCCAGATCGAGGTTCCCTCCAAGGGGAAGTGATGAGTCTGTGAGCCATTCTAACATGGTGAGAGGATTGGTTCCTTCCATGGTCATATGTAACGGCTAATCCATTCTATCATGGTGAGAGGATTGGTTCCTTACATGTCAGATATGAGTGTTGAGCCAATCTTGTGTGACTGTAGGATTGGTTCCTACATGATCAGATACAAGCATTGGTTTCCATTCTCTAAATGGAGGTACCTGGTCAGTTACCAGGATACTTGGTCTAGGACTGATGGCCATTCTGATATGACTGTGGGATGTAGTATTACATGAATAGATATAAGTGTAGGGCCCTTCTGATGTGATTGAGGGATGTATTCCCACTTGATAAAATATAAGGGTTGATGCCATTCTCTGGGAGAATGGAGGCACCTGGTCAGTTACCAGGAACCCTCATTCTGGGACTGAGAGCCATTCTAACATGGGGGCAGGTTGGGCCCTCTCATGGTCAAATGTAAGGGCTGGTTCATTCTGACATGATGGTGGATGTGTTCCTCTCATGATCAAATGTAAGGGCTGATTCCATTCTCTGGGAGAATGGAGGCACCTTGTTAATTACCAAGAACCCTCAGTCTAGGACGGAGATCCATTCTCACATGGGAGCCTATTGAGCCCTCCCATGGTAAGATGTAAGGGATGTGCCATTGTGACATGGGGACAGGCTGGGCCCTCCCATGGTCAAATGTCAGGGCTGGTCCATTCTAACATGAGGGTGGATGTCTTCCTCTCATGGTCATATATGAGTGTTGGGCATGCCATTCTGACATGGGGGTAGGTCGGGCCCTCCCATGGTCAAATATAAGTGTTGGACAAGCCTTTCTGACTGGGTCAGATGTAAGTGCTAAAGAAGATTAAGACCAACTTGGAGGCTAGGCCTACAACTAGTATGAGAAAGGGTCAGCTCCGTATAACTTTCTGTGACAAGAATAATCAAGAGACAGCACCAGTGATGATAACCCATTGATGATACAGATCGAGTGATGATCCAGATCCAGTGATAATGATCCAGTAGTGATGATCCACATCAAGTGATGATCCAGATCTAGTGATGTTGATCCAGCAGATATGATCCATATCAAGTAATGATCCAGATCCAGTGATGATGATCCAGTAGCGACGATCCAGATCGAGTGACGATCCAAATCCAGTGATGTTGATCCAACAAAGATGATCCAGATCAAGTAATGATCTAGATCCAGTGATGATGATCCAAATCGAGTGATGATCCAAATCTAGATGAAGATGACTTGAAGATGAAGATGATGATAACTCAATGATTATCTAGATGATAGAGACAAGAATACTTGTGCTGATAAATTGTGTCGAGACAATACCCTCCTAGTTAAGAGGGAGTGTTGATGTATTTGTAAATTCGGATTGTATTCACTTGTATATCTTATGTATTGTACCCCAATGTTTATTCTGAGAAGTGTCTGTAATGTATTGGAGTCATAACATTCCTTTATGTGCCTATCGAGAGATTCAATAATGTAAACAAGTCATGTCAAGTCATTTTGGCTAACCCTCCTATTGTTCAAGGGTTAAAGTCCCCAGAGTTGTGGGTCCCTAGGGTTATTAGAATATCATAGAGAAGTCGTCTCTAGGTGAGTTATTTTATGTCGGGGAAATATTCCCCACCATTGTGTTAAGGTTAACCCTCCTTGTTGATCGGAGGGGCAAAGTCCCCACAAGTTGTGGGGCACTAGGGTTATTAGACTCTCCTAGAGATCTTGGCTCTAGTAAGTAATTGTTAAGTGAGGTCGACATGTTGGAGTGGACATTAAGTGAAAAAAAGAATATAAATAGAGAGTGAGCCTCTCTATTTATCACACACACACTCGCTCACTGGAGCGCATGAGGGAGAATTTGTTGGGACAAGAGAGAGACTACTGCTGTCGGGAGATCATCTTACTGTTTTTTGGTTTTTACTTTTGGTGCCGATTCTATCTCTGAGGAAGTTGCGGGGTTTTCTCCTTTATGGTTTCCCTGAGGAAAATCTTTGTGTTCATTGTCTCTTGTGTTTTATTGTTGTGCATGTTATTCTCTCAAATAAGATCCTAAGATCATAATGCTAGCTTGAATGATAAAAATATAACAATCATGGAATTCATTTGATGTGAACTCTCCTCCATTATCTGGCCTCAAAATATTTATTTTATTTTAGAGAATTTTTCTACTAGGGCCTTAAATTCTTTAAACATTTCAAGCACTTCATCCTTATTTTTCAATAAGTATATCCAAGTCTTGCGTGGGTAGTCATCAATAAAAGAAGCATAGTAGACATACCCACTTAATGAAGTGGTTTGGATTCTCCCACATATGTCTAAGTGAATAATATCTAAGATCCCTTTTGCTTTACTGTCATGTTTTGGATAAGGATTCTTAGTATTCTTTACTTGTGCACATCCTTTGTACACTCCTTCATGTTCTATCTTAATTTCTGGTTGACCAGTCACAACCTTGCTTACAATTGGTAGAGCTTTGTAGTGAATACGGGAAAACCTTATGTTCCATAGCTCACATGGGATTATGGTACTGGTTGCTAATGTTGAATCTACATGTCCCTTTAGTTTGTAAATTCCCCTTTCTTCAACTACAATTTCTACTGCATCATCTATGGTTTTACCTTTTGTCCACATGGGAACTTTTACATCCACAAAAGAAACCCTAAAGCCTTTTTTGTCTAAGGCTAAAATGGAAAGAATATTCTTCTTTAGTCTTGGGACATACATGACATATTTCATCTTGATAGGATTTTCAGAATCCAACTTATAGTATGCTTCTCCTATTTCCTTAATAGGGTATTGGGAATAATATCCAAGCATTACTTTGTGTGGGTATTTTTTTTGTACAAGGCATGAGAGATATTCCTTGTAACTTGTCATGCACTTGGAGGCACCACTATCAACTAACCAAGTGTCATTTCCTGGTGATACTGATCCTGTTATAGTAGAGATTAGTACATATTCTTCACTGGAGTCTTGATCCTTCTCTGCTTCTTCTTCAACCTCTTTATCACTATCTTCAGCAGCATGGGCCTGAAATATTCTCATATTTTATATTCTCACCGTTTTCATGGGACATTTGATGGAAATTTTTCCCAACATGTGGCAAGTGAAGCATACAAAATTTGAGAAGTCTCTCTTGTGTCTCTTAAACCCTTAAGTCTTATGAGGATGGTCTTGACTCTTCCTTTTTCCTTTGGTATGAGTTGTCAATGATTGATCTTCATTGTCATTTAGATTTTCTTCTCTAGATGTTATCCTTTCTTCTTCTTGAACACATTCTTCCCATAACTTACGGAATTTGGTTAGTTTCCTTCTTGAACAAATTCCTTGGATAAAGGATTCCCAATCTCTTGGAATACGATTTAAGGTTGTCATCACAACTTCTGCTTCTTCAACCATATCATCAATGGCTTATAACTTATCCTTGATTTGAGCTAATCTTGTAAAGTAATACTGCATGGTCTTTGAATTTTGAGCTCCTACACTTTTGAGTTGATTTCTGAGGGTCATATTCCTATTAATGTTTCTTCCTTCAAATGGATGAGATAGAGCATAAAACATTTATTTTGGAGTCTCCCTTGAAGATACATGAGGAATCAATTTATCCTTGATGTAGTTGCCTATGATCCTTTAAGCAATGATCATATCCTTCTTATACTTGGACTTTGCTTCAGCTTCTTCTTCTGGTTCTTTCACTTCCTCCTTTACAATTTTGTCTAGATCATTCTCTTGTGGGATGAGCATGATCCTATACTTCCTCCTCATAATTTTTCAGCACCTTCAAGCTTTTCATCTAGCTTGGTATTCTTTGTCATCTTTAATAGACTGAGAACTTCAAATTGAATAAAGAGGAATATTACTTACTTGAAGAAACCATCTCCTCACTAACCTCCTTCTGGATTACATAGGGTTTGATGCAGAAACCCTAATTTTTCAGTTTGTATCACTAGTAGAGCTAAGTGATCGAGAAGATTCACCTCCCTAGGGAGAGGTAGATTATATCTTCCTTTTTCTGAGATTGATTATGGAGTCTCAGGAAAAATGAAGCACTAGTTTGTCCCGATAGCAGTAACTGGTCAAAAACTGAAATTTCTTTGAATTCAATTCTTTATTCACAGAATGATGCGCTCTTCAAGGGCGATTTGAGTGGCTCTTTTCTGGTTGATTTGTCAAGGGATTTGTTTGAAGTAAAAAAACTCTAATTGTGCAGTGCTTCCTTTCAGGATGGCTCTAATACCATGTTAAGTTTTATTAATATTCTTAGTTGATATCTTAAAGAAAATTGTCAATAGTAGCTCACTAAAAGAACAACAAGCACAAAAACATAAGAACACAAGAACACAAATATTTTCCTCAGGGAACCACAAGGGAGAAAACCTTGCAAAACTTCCTCAATATAGAACTCAACCAAAGTAGTGTAAAACCCATACAATTCCTTCTCTCTTATTTCTGGTGCACTAATGTTTCTCTCTCTTGCAAAACAGCTTGAGCGAGTGAGTACAAATGAAGGGGAGCACCTCCCTATTTATATTCCTCAATTGACTTGAACTCTAACCTAACAGGGTTGACTTGTCTAACTTCCTAGGCCGACTTGTATAGAAAGACACCGAAAAAAATATTTATTATATTGGCAGTTGGGTACTATTGACATGACTTACATTCAAAGTTTTACATTTATTCTTTCAATGACTCTAACAAGACCAAATTCATCTCCTAGAGGAGGAACACAATCAATACATATGGAATATCTTCCAAAGTTACAATACTTTAAAAACTCAATGGGGATATTTGGGAGAAATCCTTGTGGTTGAGAAACATGACCATCATAAGCATGAAGGGTGGTGGTTGATGGTTGAAAGGTTGGGGATCTGAGTTTCTTCTAAACAAAGGTTGAGATCACATAAGTGGATGACCCCTCATTGACGATGCATCGATGAATGACAAAATTTTGAATAGTGACCGGAACCTAGAAGGATATGGATGATGGCATCTGGGGTTATCCTTAATCTAAGTTGTGAATATATGATTGAAAACAATATCTAGGAGCTAATGGAATCCTCACAATTCAATATTATTCACAAATTATGCAAACAATAGTGAAAAGAGTGAAATCAACACATAGAAAAGGGGTCAATAACAGATTTTGTTATAACTGTCCAAATTGTAAATATGTCTCGAACATGTTTATAATGCAATAGTATAAAATAATTATCCTTTGGAGGAATTTTGGATGCATACATGTGGCAGCCTTAGATTGGAGCTCAAAACCCCCATAGGTGGACCAATGAGCTCCCAAACCACCTCAAATGGTCAACAATGCTAGTGTGAACATGGATGGAGCATATCATGACATAAATTAGGGTAGAATAGGTGTGGTGGAGTGCATGGGTGAGTGGGAGTGGCTCTATGCAAAAATACATGGTCCAAAAGAGACAAGACCACCAAAACACATGCATGGGCGCCTCTAGTCAACCCATTTCCTTGTTTAAAGGGATGGGGATCAAACCAAGGACTGAGACGTCATTAACAAGGGAACATTTGTCTCCAGAATGTCAAATGAGGGAGCTTGGGTGCATTTATTTGTCCAAAATACTCAAATAACTTGCTAAACCAACATAACCAATATTCGGACCATATGACATGAGTACAAGACAAATGAAAGTGTGTCCTGGGTGTATGTGCCCATGATACTAGGTGGTATGATGCTCTAACACCCCCTTTTAATCCTGAATTGGTGTAATTACATCAAATTATTGAGGCCTTGGAAACTAAGGATCAAGTCACCTCTTACAAAAATTTATTTGTCCATATAACCAAGGTAAGGAGTAAAACCTCATGGGAACAAAACCTCCCCTCTAAAATGGACACAGAGAAAAATATGAAAGTTAGTATCAGTAATCACCATGTGTCACCCACTCCAATAAGCTATCTCATATAGATCAATGTCTTCTATGTGAATCTCTTGGTGAAGATGTCAGCATTTTTCTCTGCAGATGGGCAATACTGCAACGATATAACCTGCTCATGCACCAAGATCCCGATGCAGTGTATGTGTAGATTAATGTGCTTGGTCCTCTTTCTCTCCAATATATCAGTGTAAATCTTGATTTCAATTTGATTGTCACACCAAATTACTGTGGATGAATCAAATGAAAAGCCAAGTTCCCCAAGAATACCTTGCAACCACACAGATTCTGTAGTTGCGTTCACTGCTCCTTTATACTCGGCCTCAGATGATGAAAGGGATATAGTGTGTTATTTATTTACTTACCAAAATATGGGACCATGTGCAATAATTAAGACATACATTGAAGTGTACTTTCTGTCAATGGAATATCCATCCCAATTAGCATCAGTAAATACAACTAGTTATAGTGGAGAACTAGCAGCATAGTGTACCCCGAAGTGTTTGGTTCCTTGCACACAATGCAAGATTATTTTTTCAGCATTCCAATGGATATCATGAGGATACTACATATATATTTAAAACACACCTACAACATATTCCAAATCAGGTTGAGACTGCGTAAGATACAACAAGCTCCCAACTAGTTGTATGTACAATGAGCTGTCCACCAATGGAGATGCACCAAAATCACCTAGTTTTATTCCTGAAAGGAATTGGAACTTGGATTTTTTACATTCAACCATTTTTAAATTTTATTATAGGTATGCAGAATAATTTTTTTGTCTTACCTTGATCCTTGCATCATATTTCTCAATTTCTAAGCCAAGAAATTGTTTCAGCAATCTAAGGTCAGTCATGGAGAATTCACTGTGCAATGAAGAATTTATTGATCCTATATCATCAATGCAACTCCCTGTTATAAAAAGGTCATCAAAATACAATACTATTACCTGCAATATATTACCAACATGCTAAAAAAATTCATTAGGATTAGATTTTCATCTTTCAAAGCCAAGAGATAGTAGAAAATTCTCCATCTTGGCATACCAAGCCCTAGGGGCTTACTTGAGGCCATAGAGAGACTTATTCAACCTGAAAAAAAGTGAAGGATAATGAATGAAACTTTCAGGTTACTACATATACATCTACTCATGAATTTCACCATTAATAAAAACACTCTTCACATCCATGTGGTAATCCTCCCATCGCTTAGATTGAGCAATGGCTAAAACTAGCCCGATAGAGTCCATCTTTGAAACCAGTGCAAATGTCTATGTATATTCCACACCTTGGAATTGAGAGAAGCATTTGGAAACCAAAATTTCCTTTTACTTGATATCAGAACCATCAGAATCCACTTTTTTCCTATACACCCACTTGCATTGCACTAGTTTCCTCTTGGAGGGCAAGGGAACCAACTCCCAAGTCTCAATGTCTTGCAAAGACTTGAACTCTTATTGCATGGTTTTTTTCCATATTGGTTCAAGTGATGCTTCCTGATATGTATGAGGATAAAATCCAACCATAATAAATCATATATATGAAATATTCAATTCACAAGTAGATAAGGCATTGTGAAATTGAGATTTAGTCTTCCTAGAGTCTAGTGGTTCATCAACAAGATCATCAGCTTCTTGTATGGTTTTTTCATCCCACTTTGGACGAATGGGTGATTCATGATCTAAATGCATGTAATCATCATCTTCATCAATAATAGAATAAAAAATATTAGAGGAATAATCATCACTTACATCATCATGGAGTGGAGGATTTGAGCATTCCCCTTGAGCTAGTTCAATCTCCTGCATGGGCTCTTCTTCAAACTATACACTTGTTTCAATGAATGTTTTATGTTATGAGGGATCAAATATATTGTAATCCTTTGCATATTCAACATATACAACCATAATGGACTCCCTTTTTTTAGGTTTCAATGCCTTTCTCTTCTCGGGAGGAATTCTAGCCCAAGCCTTTGAGCCATAACCCTAAAATGAGAAACATTGGGCATGTGACCACTCCAAGCCTCAAATGGAGTTTTTCCTTCCAGTGCTCTATGTGGATCTATGTTCTGAACATATGCATCACAATTGATAGCTCCATACCATATCTTAGTAGTCAAATCCTTTGCTTACATCATGCATGTAGTCATCTCCTTGAGAGCTCTATTCTTACGCTCTGCAACACCATTTTGTTGTGGTGTGTAGGGAACATAATGCTGCATTTGGATGCCACATTCTTCACAAAAGTGCTGAAAATTCTTGTTGAAATAATCCTTACCATTTTCAGTCCTAAGAACCTTGATCCTATTCCGACTTACAATCTCAATTTATACACTTTGAAATTCTCAAAAACTTCTTATTTTAGCTTGAGAAAATACACGCAGCAGTACCTTGATAAATCATCTATGAAAGTCAACACATACCTTGAATTCCGATATGAGGGTCTAGGAATAGGCCCTGTGAGATCTAAATGAATCATATCAATCACTTGTATAGCCCTCATTTTCTTTTCTTTCTCATATTTTCGCTCAGCATGTTTCCCCACTATGCACCCTTTACAAGTGCCATTGGAAAACTTGATGCTAGGAAGACCTTCCACCATGCTATCCTTGCTTTGTGATTGAAGGTACCTATAATTGAGATGTCCATATATATCATGCCACAACTTGTTGGCTTCATTGGCATATGATAATATCACATTTCCTTGGGAGTATGGAAGAAAGTGAGAGAATTTATACATTCTCGAGTCATGGTCAACAAAACCCACTGCAACAACTTGTCCTCTAGATATTTCTAAGATCTCCACATAATTTTGAGTAAATTTTACTCTCTTGGATGTATCCATGTGTGTCATTTGATATACATAGAGTAGGTTTTCTACAACATCAGGAAAACAACACATTATTGAAGTACCCATATTCAAGATCAATTTTGCCAATCCCTATGGATTGGATTTCTGAATCATCACCCATAAGGATAGATGGACCACTGTAAGGATGTAGGGATGAGAAGTAATCATGCATATAATCCATGTGACTTGAGGAAACTGAATCTATGATGAAGGGAGAAGAGCTTGAAGATCCAGCAACCAAAGCATGGCATCCTTCCCTATTCTCTCAGCTTGAACCTCCCTCTTTCTTCTTTTCCCCTTCTAGCAGTGGGATGTTGTTATTCTCAAGGAGTTGCACCAACATGTCAATTTTTTTATTCATGCATTCACTCTCTATATTCCAACCTTTGTGACAATAAGCAAATTTTTTCTTCTCTTTCTTCTTCTTCTGTGGATAACCTCCTGCAATAAACTATGAGAATGCACGGTATAGAAAAAATTCTGGATCACATAAGAGATTTTATTAATTGCATGCCACTTCGAGGGGGAAGCCTCCTTTGAGCAAGCTCAATACAAAATAACTCATTTTTTATGGCTAATCTAGTCCAAATTTGCTTAAAATCCACTTATTTCACCTTTCGTGGAGAAATCTATGAACAAATTAAGGGAGTAGCTATGGGATCCCCACTATCTCCAATAGTGGCCAACATTTACATGGAACATTTTGAAAATAAATCTATTGAATCATTCTCCAAAAAACCCCGTGAGTGGAAAAGATTTGTAGATGACACAAATCTCATATGGACACATGGAAGAGAGAACCTAAACAAATTCCTCACACATCTCAATAACCAATCCGAACAAATAAAATTCACAATGGAGGTCCAAGAAAACAATTGCCTTCCCTTCCTCGATGTCCTTATGACAAAAAATGAGGATGGGTCATTAGCACATCAAGTGTACAGAAAATAGACGCATACTGACACATGTTTACATGCAACATCCCATCACCATCCCTCACAGAAATTAGGAATCTTGAACACCCTTTCCATTAGGGCCATAAGAATTTTTGAGAAAGAATAGCTTGATGCGGAACTGAAGCATCTTGCTAAAGTCCTTCAAGAAAATGGTTACAAATTAGAAAATATCAACAGAACATTCAAAAAGGAAAAAATCCTCTTAACAAAAGTCTATAACAAAACAAAACAAACTGAGAACATAAAAAAGGTGTTTCTCCCATACAACTAGGGTATCACAGACAAAATAGCCAGACTATTAAGAAAGAAACATATTGAAACCGATTTCTCCCCTCCCAATTGTTTAAGAAACATGTTGGACAAAGAAAAAGATCCTATTGATCCCATGCTCAATAAAGGAGTATATTCAATTCCTTGTTCATGTGATGAAGAGTACGTCAGAGAGACAAGAAGATAGATAACAATAAGGTTGAAGGAGCATTACACAAACATAAAACATGAAAGAACAAAAAATTCAGTAGTAGCGGAACACTCCAAAAAAATTAATCACTATATTTTCATGGAGAAGGATAAGGTCATATCTCTGGAAGAACATTACAATAAGAGATGAATCCATGAGGCTCTGGAAATCGGAAAACAACCAAAAAATTTTAACAGGGATGATGGTTTAATTCTCAGCGAATATTGGAAACCTAATTTAAACCTTCTAAAAAAACAACAGTCGGCCAACATTCGACTGAGCAGTCTGAAATGTACGTAGAGTACAAAAACCATGCACAGGTCCTCCATATGATCTCATATCAAATATCTTCCTGTGAAAACCTAAACAACAAATAACTTTTTGATGATTTCATTGGCCTCAACACTTACTTATATACTAATTCTAATATAGACAACAATTACTCCCCATGAATGTGGGATAATACAACATACTAATTGGATGAATTAACATCAACTATTAATCCCCATGAATGCGGGATAATACAACTTAATAACGGGATGACTTACAAAGCATATGCCTCCAACAAAATATAATAACAAAATAAAAAGGAGGGTTAAAGTGGGTTCTTAACATCCCCTCCCTCTTAGAAAATCTTTGTCTGCAAAGCTTTAGATGTGGAAACGATTGCTGAAGCTGAAGGAGTAATTCCCATGTAACATCCTCTGGTTGCAAGCTGTGCCACTGAATTAAGATCTCCGGGATGGACCGAGAGTGAAAATGAAAAGTGCACTTATTGAGGATGGTATTCGGATGTAGAATGATGGATTCTTCATTATCTCATTCTAGTAAAATAGTTTGTTCTCTAATCTTGGTGCCAATCACTTGTTGAATGCGAGAAGGAGGAAGTGCCAATTTATAAGCAACTGACCCAATCTTTTGAAGAACTATACATGTACCAGAGATATTTGGAGCAAGTGATTGATTCCCTTTCAGTTTCAAGGAGGATTGCTTGGAAGGCTACAGAAGAAGAGAAACCATATCACTGACTTGAAAAGTGCGCATAGAACGATGTCAATCGGCCTGTTGTTTCATGCACATTCTGTCAATTTGAAGATTGTCCTGCAAAATGTGAAGAATCTGATATCGGTTTCAAAGGACCATGTCAACTTCCTGAACTGGTGAACTATTGGGGATGTATGGAAGGAGTACTGGATGTGCATGACCATAAAACGCTTCATATGGAGTCATTTTAGATGCAGTATGGTAGGAAGTATTGTACCACCATGATGCCAATTTAGAAGTAATGATCCCAAGCTTCTGACAAAACTTATATGTGCCATAGAATGTTGGAGCCAGCTTATGACGCCATGGAAGTTTTAGGAATGATTGCTTGTAAGGCTGCTGTAAAAGAAAAACCATATCACAAACTTGAAAAGTGCACTCAGAACGGTGACGATCGGCCTGGTGTTTCATTTGGTTTCTTGCCATGTGAATATTTACCTGTAAAATGTGAAGAATCTGATCTCGGTTTCAAAGAACTGTGTCAACTTCCTGAATTGGTGAACTTCTATGGGGGTATGGAAGGAGCACTGGAAGTGCCTGACCATAAATTGCTTCGTATGGATTCCATTTAGATGCAGTGGGGTAGGAGGCATTGTACCACCATTCAAAGAGAGGAAGCCACTTTTACCAATGATGTTGTTGTTTAGAGGTGAAACAATGAAGATAGGTTTCCAAACATTTGTTGATAAATTAATTTTGGCCATTTGTTTGTGGGTGATACCTTAAACTCATCTTCATTTTGGTTCCAATGTGGCGAAATAGTTCTAGCCAGAAAAGACTTGTGAAAGTTACATCGTGGAAGATTTGGTCCATGAAAATATGTGCGACTAAGGAGGCAACATATGGATGACTGAGGGAACAAAAATGACTATATGCAGAGAGGCGATCAACCATAACGAAGATCATTATCTTCCCACCAGATGTAGGGATCCCTTCAATTAAATTGATCGATATATCTATCCAAACCCATGTAGGTATGGTCCTGATGTTGGGAGGAACGCATCGAGGAAGGAGTGGAATACGATGGTCTCCTGGTCTTGAAGTTGAAAATCCCGTTGGTTCAGCAAGAACACATGCATATTGATCCAAAATTTGTTGTACGACCAAGGAAGTAATGGAGATCACTGATGGTTGCATCTGAATGGAATGGAGCTAAGCTATGACACCATGTGAATTCTTATTAAGGATATTTTCCATGCGATGTCAACTGATGATGCTGAGAGACCCCGGTTGTAATCCCTTCACTGTGTGTTTTTTCCTATTGACGAAAAACTACATCCACAATTCAGCAAAATCCCATAAGATGGGTCCAAGTGTGCATAGCCATTGAGTGCCCAAAATTGCATCACAACCTACTAAGCTATGACATAGATGTTAGAGCTCAAGGTATAATCTCCAATAGAGATACACACATTGTGACACTTTCCCTTGCAAGGTAAGGTGCCCCCATTGGCAATCATGAATTTAAAGCTAGACCAAGGATAGACAAAACAATCAGCATGTTTGGCGATTTGAGGGTCATTGAAGTTATGGGTGCTACCAGAATCAATGAGTAGTGTAAGACGGATATTATTGAAGAACCCCTTAACCTGCATGGTTTATGGGGTGGTGACTCCAGCTAATGCATGTATAGATATCTCTGGGTGGTCGTCATGATAAGGAGGGTCAACAGGTGGCTGTTGAATGTCAACCTGGTCATCTACTGGATCCTGAGAAGCTGCATGAATTTCAAGTGCAGGCGAAGAAGCCACATCCAAGAGATAGGGCATTTTCTCAGCACATTGATGTCTGCAGGTGAATTTCTCATCACAATTATAACAAATCCGATGTTCCCTTTGTGCCCACATCTTTGCTTCATAGAAATGCTTAATAGGAGTGGTTCTAGGAGCTAGAGGGATTGGAGGTCTTTGGGAAACCATATTTATGAATGGAACAAAAGTGGAGTTGGGGCATTGTTGAGCCCTGATCTTGTCCTTCTCCAACTTATCCAACCCTAGGATTTCCATCATTGTGTTGGGATAAAACATTTTAACGTCAGATCGAATTGTATCCTTAAGACCACTAATAAAACAACTCCTATAGAATGCATCAGAAAATACTTCTGTGTGCTTGACTAATTTCTCAAATTCTATCTAATACTCTCTCACAATGCCAATCTGGCAAAGTTTGGTGAGTGCTCCTTTGAATTCATAAAAACCACTAGGGCCAAATCGTTGCAAAAGGAGTTGCCAAAAATATGTCCATTGGGGCTCTTCATGATCCTTGATGTACCAATAGAACCATTGAAGGGTTTCACATTCCAAATGAAAGGATGCAAGTGGGACTTTGGTGACATAAAAAGTGTTATGCATATTAAAGTATTGTCCTACCTTCTGTATCCATCCAGTTGGATCATCACCATTGAAGCGAGGGAAATTAATCTTTGGCCCATGAAAGTTACTGGAAGAAGAGAATTCAGTGTCTGCAAAAGACTCAAGCTGTTGTCGATTGCTCATGGCTGAATGCTAAAGATGAAGGTCAAGAAATCTTTGATCCAAATCTGCAAGTTTGGTCTTGAGGGTGACAAGTTCTTCTTCCATTTGTCTATTTTCTCCTGCGCGGGTGACAACCATAAGCAAGATTTTTTTTTGTGGAAATGGGTACAAAAACAGAGAGGGTTGTAGAAAAGAAAAATTTTGAGTTGGGAAAGACATGAGAGGGTAATCGGGGTTGACTAGGTTTTGGACACTTTCTGAAGGATAAGGAATAGAAAATGTGAATTTCAGAAGTGGGGTGAAAGAATGGCAAAATTTTCCAGAGAGGGACAATGAAGCAGAATTCAGAAATGAACAATGTGGAAAAATTTGAAGGCGATTGGGTGAGAATTGAAGAAGTTATGACAAACCGTAAAAATAGACAAATGTGGAATTTTGGGCTTCGGGAAGTGGAAATTGGGATAGGGTCTAGAATGACAGGGGTTACGATGAATTTTCAAGGGAAAATGAGCTAAAACAAAGAAGATATGGGAAAAACCAGTTTTCTTCTTTTGTAGATTTTTTTTTGTAGAATATATATATATATATATATATATTACTTGAGATGATATGTAGCGGCTCTTGAAAAATGTTTTTCACCAGCTAGAATTAGATATGGACCCCAGATATTTTCGGCTTCCTAAAGGTTCACAAGAGTCACTCGGCCACCAAGGTTGTCTGACAGCTAGCGTATTTGGGCAGTACCCCTCACTCCACGATGCAAGTAAAACTGCTAACCTCTTGGCCACAAACAATAGCTATTTGTTTTTCCTCATGGGTAGGAATCTAGTCAATTTGGTGGGGGTCATTTCCATTTTCGCTTTCCAGTTCCTCTCAATGGCCAGCTACTTCGGGGTTCCTGTGGTACTCCTCACAATGAGTTTTAGGGCTATGCTCAAGTACTTCCCACAGTTAAGTGGATAAGGTTTATTCCCTGATCCAAATAAATAGTATCACTGCAAGAAGAAGAACTACTCCAATAATCACAGTGCCAAAAAAAATGTGGCAGAAATTCCACCCGATGCCCAAAAAAAACCCGTAATTAGAGCTAGGGTTTTGAGGCAAAATTTTAAAATGAGCATAACCTGATATATATTGCTCTGAATCGCTATTATAACTTGTTCTTGGAACTGGAATAGCCACTTTGCTTCTACCCACACAAACGGAATAGAAATCTGGGCAACTAGCCAAAATATTTTCGCGGTCATCACTAAAATTCTGAAAATTTGTTGATTTTAAATCTGCGATATCTCCACTTCTAGAACTCCAAACGAGATGGTTTTTTTTAAACTGCATATTTTTTCAAGAGGAATTTAGATATGCAACCTATTTCTTCTGATTTTGTGTAGAAAAATTCATAAATTGATCTGAAATTTGCTGCCCAATTTTTCCCTCTTTTTTTTGACAAAAATAAGAGAATAGAAAAAACAAATTCCCACTTATCCAAAGGAAAGTTCTCTGATACTAGATGTGGAGAACCTACTGCAATAAACAATGATAATGCACGATATAGCAGAAATTATGGATCATACAAGAGATTTTATTAATCGCAGGCCACTTCAAGGGGGAAATCTCCTTTGAGCAAGCTCAATACAAAACAAATCTTCAATGATTTCATTGGCCTCAAAACTTACTTATATACTAAGTCTAATATAGAGAACTATTGCTCCCCATGAATGTGGGATAATACAACATACTAACGGGACAACTTAACATCAATTATTAATCCCCATGAATGTGGGATAATACAACATACTAACGAGACGACTTACAAAGCATATGCATCCAACAAAATATAGTAACAAAATAAAGAGGAGGGTTAAACTGGGTTCTTAACATCTTCTCTCTATCCTTGCTAGGATTCAAAACCCCATCTGAATATTTGGGATTGTCCTTCTTCTTCTTCTCTTGCTGCTTCAAATCTATGGCTTTCTTGTTTCCTTTAGCTAGATTCGAAACTCCTGTTGCAAGGGCTTGATCCTTGGTTGATTTGATGTTACCCATTTTCACCAACTTATCTTGTTCTTGAGTCAGTGACTCTATGATGTATCCCAGTGAAGGAATTCTCCAATTTCAACTTATGTGCTTGCTTGAGTGGAATGTTGACATAAACATTGAATACCCATTCCCTAGCTTCAAAAGAATGAACAATATAAAATGCTCCTCTTTCTTCTCAATGCCACATTATTTCAACTGAAGCACAAACAATTTGAACCTTGTGAAGAAATTATGGATCGTCTCAAAGTGAGTTGGGATCAATGAGATCAACTCATGTTCACGTTGGTGGCCTCTCATATCATGATTCTTCCCAAACAATGACTCAAATGTGAGCCATACTTCATTGGGTGTTGTCATATTGTCTACATGGAAGAGAAGATCCCTCAAAATACTGAGACAAAGCATCCTAAATTCCTCATTTAGTCTATTGAAGTACTTCAATTTTTACACAACATAGTTGGGATCAGTCTCAGTTCCCATCGTGACTCTATAGAGGCCTTTCGACCTCAGCTGGATCACCATTTTGACTTCCATTAAAAATATTTAATGGGGTAATAAATACATGTGTCTACTCAATTTATGCTTGTACGCTAAGTGATGGAAACACTGGATGTACCTGCAATGTAAAACACTCATTTTTTTCTTGAAAATACCCTAGAAAGTAACTCAAACACTATGTATTTTATTTGCATATCGAAAGAGCTCTGATACCATGTAAAAATATGATTCATAGCAAGATCTAGGAGCTAAGGGAATCCTCAAAATTCAAGATTATTCATGAATTATGTAGAAAACAGTGAAAATAGTGAAATTAACCCATAGAAATTGTGTCAATAACAGAGTGTATTATGACTGTCCAACTTGTAAACATGTCTGGAACATTTTTATAATACAATAGGATAAAATCATTATCCTTTGGAGGAAATTTGGATGTATACATGTGGCAGGCTTAGATTGGACCTCAGAACCCACCTAGGTGGACCAATGAGCTCCCAAACCACCTCAAACTGTCACAAATGCTAGTGTCACACGTGGATAGAGCATGCTAGTACATAAATGTGGGTGTTCTAGGTGTGGTGGAGTGCATGGGTGAGTGGGAGTGGCTCTATGAAGAAATAAATGTTCCAAAAGAGCCAAAAACCACTAAAATACATGCATGGGCACCTCTTGTCAATTAGTTTCCTTATTTTAAGGGATGTGGAGCACACGAAGGAATAAAAATCATTAATGAGGGTGCATGTGTCTACTGAATGGTCAAATTAGTGAGCTTGGGTGCATTGATTTGTCCAAAACACACAAATACCTTTCTAGACCAACATAACCAAGGTTTGTACCATATGACATGAGTACAAGACAAATGAAAGTGTATCTTAGGTGTATGTGGCTGTGGTAATAGGTGGTATGATGCTCTAACATCCCCCCTTAATCTGGACTTAGTTTAATTAAATTACATTATTGAGGCATTGGCAACTAAGGCTCAAGTCACCTCTTACAAAAATTTATTTGTCCATATAACCAAGGTAAGGAGTAAAACCTCATGGGAACAAAATATCCCCTCTAAAATGGACATGGAGAAAAATATGAAATTGAATATCAGTCATCACCATGTGTCACCTACTCCAAAAAGTGATATCATATAGGTGAATTTATTCTTTGTGAAGCTCTTGGTGAAGATGTCAGCAATTTTCTCTATAGATGGGCAATACTGTAACGATATCACCTGCTCATGCACCAAGATCTTGATGTAGTGCATGTCTGTCTCAATGTGCTTGGTCCTCTGTCTCTACACTAGATCAGTGGAAATATTGATTTCACTTTCATTGTCACACCAAATTACTATGGGTGAATCAAATGAAAAAACAAGTTCCCCAAGAATACCTTGCAACCACACACATTGTGTGGCTACGTTCACTGCTCCTCTATACTCGACCTCAGCTGTTGAAATGGATATAGTGTGTTGTTTATTTCTTGACTAGGATATGGGACTATGTGAAATCATGAATACATAACCTAAAGTTTGTTAACACCCAAAAAAGGTTCACTACCTCATCTACCCCATTACATGGCTCATTTGTCCATTTTCCTACCAATTTTCCATCAAAAACCCAGGAAACCATCTAAAAAGCCTCCAAAAGGCTTAAAATGCCTCCAAAAGGCCATAAAACCCTCTTTTCCTCCAAAAAATATCCAAAATTCCTCCAAAAGAGCAAAAATCTCAAAAAATGAAGAAAAAATATAAAATAATGAGGAAAAGGAGGAAAAAACCCTAAACAGCTGAAACCCTAAACCTAAAACCGCATGCGGTTTCCAATTATAAATAAGGGATGAAGACCCCTTATTTGATATCCACAATCACAAGTATCCTGCCTCTGCCAAAATTGCTCGTGAAACCCTAGCTCACTATCGAGCTACTTTCACCATTGAGAGCCCCTTTTGGCCCATTTCCACCATCGGAGAAAGAGAAGAAGCAACTTGAAGCTCAGAGCCACCGACATTGGACCAGCGCAAAGGGCTTCACCAACCTTCCCATTGCAGGTCAGATTAATAAAAGTCATTATTTACTTTCCATTGTTTTGCTTTATGAAAATGTTTAAATTTAGTTTTTAATTCTGTTATAGCTTTTATTTCAAATATCATTGAACTGCTACTAAGGAATCCACTGTCCTTAGTAGGTGCTCATTCGCACAAGCTAGGGGTGAAACCCTAGCAACAGTTTTGGCGACTCCGCTGGTTTATTTCCTACAATAGTTTTTATTTTTTCCTTTCGGCTGTCGTTTTCGGCCGCCGTAAACCGCACTTTTTCCTTTCGCAGTCGCGGCCCAACCGCGCATTTCAGGCCCTAACCTGCGACCAGACCGCCGCTGTCGACCATTTTCCTGCGTCCCAAATGCATCTTTGAGCCTGTTAGCTGTGACCCGACCACGTATTTTCCTTCCTCAGTCGCGACCTGACCGCGTCTGTTGTCCAGAAACCCGCGGTCCGCCCGCGCCTGTTACCATAAAACCCGCGACCTGACCGCGTCTGTTGTCCAGAAACCCGCAGTCCACCCGCGCATGTTACCTTAAAACCCGTGGTCCGACCGCTCGATCCAGTCACAGACCCACGATCTGATTTTTTGCCCTTTTTCCTACTTTTGAACCCAGCCCCTTTGCTGCCATATTTTCTGCACCTGCATAGCCACCTGTTCTACCTGCAGCCCTACATTTTTTTTTCTGCACCATTATTTCTGTTATCTTTTTACAGCACTGTTTTTAAAAAAAATTCAACATTGTTTATTCAGAAAATATTGCATGGTAAAAAAATTTCATTTCAGTATTATTGTTATTTAGGAAGTCGCTCCGGTACTTCTCTTTTGGGTTCAGTTCATAACCTCACAAGCACACAATCTGTCACCTAAATCAAGCGAGACTTAAAAAATACTTAACTCAACCAACATTCTAACCCACCTTGGGGAACATAAAAGAATTTTGTAGTTAGGTAGGATCGAGGAGATAGGCTTCCAAAAACACCCCTCGGTTACTTACACTTGAGACATAGTTGTTGTCCTTTAGGGAACCAAAATCCCCTAGTATTTTTTGACACGGTCACAACCAGATTATCAGAAGGCCTCTCCCTTAGGAGGGTTGAAGTCGTGAGATTGGTTCCGGAGGTCTGAGTGGAATACCGAACTCCATTCAGTAACTGAAGGGCTACCTTTCGCAGTTCTCGGAATATCCCTGTATAGGGAATATTGCGGTTAAAGGACCAAGCGGCAGATTTACCTTTCTGGACGTGTCATGAACGGGGTATCTTAGTTGCCATTCTTCTAGGATTTGAGTACCCAATGTCCCTCCCGGTAGGGGGATACCTTAGCCACTTGGCTTTTCGATTCATATTGTCTGACTTGGATTTCATCACCTTGCAGAAGATATGTCTAGTTGAGTCATAATACTTTTAGTTAGGTGTTTGCATGCTCCCTTACCTCCTTTTGGTCTAGTGAGTCCACCGTTTTTTATTTTTAGAAAACCTGCTGTCTGTTGGTATTCTGACCATTTTTTGTTGATACTCCGCCTATTGTAGCACGCTGTTACAGTGGGTGTTTTGAGTTGGTCATTGGCCTGAGTGCCCTATTTTTTGAGCTCTCCTTCTGCACACTCGGTTGCATTAGGGTTTTTGAGCTGTTTTGTAGTTACCTCAACCCACACAGATTTGACATCATTTCTCACCATTGCTTCCCCGAGACATTCTCGGCGCCTCAGAGGCGAGCCCCCACAGCACGGATCACTTGATACCACTCATCGTAGATCTCGAGCCTTGTCACTTGACTCCACTCGTCAGCGGCATAGGACTCCGTCACCAGATACTGACGCCCCTTATTTTACCTCTGATTCTGAGCCAGAGTCTGAGAACCCCTTTTACACTGCCCCTACTAGCCCCATGGCTGGCGTGACTCTCACTCCCATCTTGGGAGGGACCGTTGGTGGTACATCCACCACTACACCAGTTACCACACCTGTTATGGGTATGCCCTCCACAGGGACCCCATTTACCGTTCCTCTCACAGTACCTATTCCCACAGCAGGGATACCTATCCCCAATCCATTAGTGACTCATACCACCCATGGTGGTGCAGGTCTGTCCTCTACCACCTTGGTTACCCCACTTGGGTGCAACCTCCCCCACATTACCCCTCCACTTAGGGGCATCGGCCTTAACTTAAACCAACCCACTACAGTGTCACATTCTTTGTCCAGTTTGCCATTCATGGCTAGCCTCAACCTTCCTGACCTAGCCAAATTAACCAACAACCCCATTCAACACGACCCTACATGGCCTCACATGCCCACCAAGCTCCCCTCTGACATCCCTAAGTTCGAGGGAAAAGCTGGTGAGGACCCACAAAACCATATCATGTCCTTCCACCTATGGTGTTCCTCCAACTCCATAGTTGACGACTCTATTCGCCTCCGTTTATTACAGCGCACTTTCACTGGCTCTGCTGCCAAGTGGTATATCGAGCTGCCCCATGGAACCCATGCCACCTTTTCGTCCCTGGCCTCGACCTTCCTGCAGTTCTTCCAGTTACCCATCCGCTATGACGCAGGCATTGAGATCCTTTTGTCATGCAGACATAACACGGCTACCCACATCATAGACCACATTCATGAATGGTGTCGACTCCGTAGCCTATGCAAAATCAAGTTAGATGACCGGATCTTCCTAGATTGGTTTCTCAAATCCTTCCTTCCTATCATTGGGAAGGATGTGGCATCCGAAAGACCCCAGTCTAAGGAAGAGGCTATCCTTAAAGCCCAACAGTTTGATCTCATTTACGCCCAGTCAGGTTATCTTTATACCATTATACCTGACGCCCCTCGCGACGATTCCTCCAAGCACGATGCGCTGGGGGCATCCCATGCTGCCGACGGCATCATTGGCCGTATCTCTTCATAGCCTTACGGACTGCCTCACAGTCTGGAGCAACCAACCCATATGCTCACATGCCACATCCCCACCATACCCATGGACCCTCCTATCCACCTCAGTGTTTCGGTAATATGACTCCCGCTTACACCCCCCCGGTCGCACCTAAGCCTTACTATCACCAGTAGGCTGCACCAGCTCCTACGTCGTCACAAGCTCAACCTCAATATTACCCGCCACAGCTAGCCTCCGCGGCAAACCTACAACCCGCTCCACAGCAATATCAACAACCCCCTCAAGTAGCCGCACCAGTGCAGCCTCCACCGACATATTATCTAGCGCAGCCTGCTCCAGCACCTGCGCAACCTCAGAATCCACCTGCTAGCCAAGGGCAAGTTTATGCCCAACAAAACCTGCCACAAAATCAGAACAACAAACGCAAACAGGGCCAACAAAACTGCGGCAGGGGTCGGAATCATGGGAACAACCAACCAGCCGACCAAGCTAGTCAACCCCTTAATCCTCCCGCTAATAATAATGCGGCCCCTGCTAACCAAAACCCTGACCGCCCACCCAAGCAGGCTAAAAACCCCAATTTGCGGACAAACTTTCCTTGTTTTGTTTGCGGGGTCTATGGCTACTACACACATTTTTGTCCACATATGGAGCGAGTTCAGCAACTTTTGGCTACTGATCTACTCCGCCAAGGGCAGGCAGCTCCTCAAGCACCACCCAACCCTCCACAACCCCAGCAGCCACCTTTGGTGCTGCAAAACCCCTTACCAACTCAAAACGTAGTGAACACTGAACCGCTGACTCCCCCACAAGCTAACGCACCAACCCAACAAATCACTTACACTACTCCTGATCAACCCATAGTGGACTCAAGGACCCACCACTTGTTGATGATGTCCTCCGATGAGGTCAACCTCCAGACTCGGCGAAACCGATATGGCTCCACCCCTGAAGCTCCCCCTGTTGATAAAACCACTAACGCTCATCCCACGGATCAGGCGTTACGTATACCTCCACCTCCACCAGAGGGTGCTCCCAAAGCACCTTGTTTCCCACTTTGTCGCATTAACATTAACCCCATTGCGCGGGCCGCGTCAAAATACAGCATTGTCGATGACTTAGCCCAATCTCCCATAGCCATGTCTGCGTTAGAAGTCTTAAAAAACTGCCCTTCGCAGCGCAAGACTTTACTCTCAGCCATTGGGGCTGTCGATCCAAATGATTCGCAGTTAATGGCATTTGATTTGGACCAATCCGAACCTCGCCTGCCTTCCAATCTGGCATTCCAAGTTTCTGTTTCCATTCGGCATTTTCTCGTCCATCGATGCATTATTGATGAAGGGGCCTCTACATGTGTCATGCCCACCTCCATCTGGCAGAAACTGGGATCCCCCCCCCTCCATCCATCCGCTACCGCATTGCGAGCCTACGACGGCCGTTCAGCTCAACCACAAGGCCTATTAACGAACGTCCCCCTCCAGCTGGCTGGAAAAACTGTCCACATAAACATCGAGGTTATCAATGCACAGCTTGATTACAACCTTTTACTTGGCCGCAGCTACATGTATGCCATGCGGGCAGTTGCTTCTACCGTTTTTCGTACAATGATGTTTCCCCATGATGGACGCATGGTCACGGTTGACCAACTCACTTACCATGATCCCAATGCCCCCGCGGCACCCGAAAATGTTCTCCCCATGGTTGAACAACCTGTCTCAGGTGCCACCACCTCATTAGTTTCTTCTACGGGGCCCGGAGTTTACTCAGATGCGCCAATGACCTCGACCTTCCCATCTATTCCACCCCCGTCTCGTGCCACTGAAGTGTCCGACCTATGTACCCTGTCCCACATCACACGAACTCCTACTAATCAAACGCCTTTGTTTCCTAAACCCCCTTTGGTACCTAGTCACATTGGTGCTACACCCATTCATACCATTCCTTTCCTCTTCCCTCCCTCACGAGTGGCTAGCGCCCCGGTCATGGCTACCCTCAACCTCCCTGGGTTAACCTTAGGATTACCCGTTTGGTATCTTTCGCCTCCCGTTCGTCCCCCGACACCAGATGTCGTCCTGCAACCGGTGCAACCCATCGTCACCACTAGTCACCCACCTCTCGGTGTCGCTACCCCGTCGCCCTCCACGAAACCCGCCCCTCCTCTTACCAAACCCACTGGGGGCAGAGGCCCCCAACCTTACACTGCTGTCCCACCTCCTAAGACAGTCAAAAACCCCCTTGTGTTTCATGCTCCTCCCAAATGCGCGCTATGCGATGAGTTGGGCCATGCGACTCACCTATGTCCTCAGTTACCAGCATTAAAGGAGTACATGCAAATGCTCGACGACGACCCCACCATCCCGGTTGTCCATCTAGATCCAACCCCTACGCCTCGCGACAAATCCCTGCGCACTAACCACTCATGTGCCTTATGCGATGTTTACGGGCATTACTCCCATCACTGTCCCGATCTCCTCGAGTACAGAGTAACTCTCTTTGAGATGAACAATCTGGATCGTGAAACGACACCTCTCACCATTAAGGAAATCCATTCCCCGGTCTCTTCCCCTTCCGAAGAGGTTAATACCACTCTCCTTGAGATGAACAATCTCGATCTTGAAACGGCACCTCTCACCATTAAGGAAATCCATTCCCCAGTCTCTTCCCCTTCCGGAGAGGTTAATACCACTCTCCTTGAGATGAACAATCTCGATCTTGAGATGGCACCACCCACCATTGTGGAGATCCACCCCCCGGACTCTTCCTCTTCCGAGGAGATTAGTACCATTTATATGATCTCTTCCACCACTACTCCTCTATCAACTGATTTGACGACACAGACATTCCATACTGATGAGGAGATACTTGAGGCTCTCACTGCCCCTGATTACCCCTGGGATGACATGCACCATTGTTCCTACTTCCTCCCAGATGAACCCTCCTCTAACACTGCTCCTCAATTTGCAGTTGAATCCAAAGACTTTCTTCCCCCCAAGGTCGACTGGTTCAAGGACCCTATTCCTGCTCCTGATGCCTTCGAATAGGGTAACATGGCCAACATCTCACCTATCATCCATATTGATATCTCTTCCCCCGGCGGCACCCCTGAACTCATCGCTTTAGGGGCATCTTGCACTAAGCAGGAGATTGAGGAATACAGAACACTCTTCAAAGAATTTTGTGATGTCTTTGCCTGGTCCTATACCGAAATGCCTGGTCTTGACCCTACCATTATAGAGCACCACATTGACACATGGCCTGATGTACCCCCCATTCGTCAGAAACAGCGTCCCATTCATCCCTCAAAACTCCCGGCTGTCAAAATAGAGATTGAGAAACTTCGCACGGTAGGATTCATTTATCCTATTGCCTATACCACATGGGTTTCAAACCCTGTTCCTGTCAACAAGAAACAAGGCACCCTTAGAGTATGCACTGACTTCCGAGACTTAAACCGCGCTTGTCCCAAAGACAATTTCCCTACGCCATTTATTGACCAGCTCATCGATGCGTGTGTGGGGCATGAAGTCCTCTCATTCATGGATGGTTTTTCCGGATACAATCAAATCCAAATCCGAAAGGAAGACCATTACAAAACCACTTTTACTACCCCATGGGGCACCTTTGCCTATCGCATCATGCCTTTCGGCCTCAAAAATGCTGGTGCCACATTCCAGCGGGCCATGACCTATTGCTTTCATGATTTGGTCCATATCCTGCTCGTCTACCTTGATGACCTTACAGCTCGTTCCCGAAAACGATCAGACCACCTCAATGACCTTCGGCAAGTTTTTCTGGATTGTCGCAAATATCAAATCCGCTTGAACCCACACAAGTGCGTCTTTTGCGTTCCGGTAGGCCGATTGTTAGGTTTCATTATTTCCCAGAAAGGCATTACTATTGATCCCCTGAAAGTCCAAGCCATCTTAGACCTTCCTTCTCCTCGAACGCTCCGACAACTCCAAAGTCTGCAAGGACGATCCAATTTTCTTCGACGCTTCATTCCTGATTACGCCACAACCGTTCACAGTTTCTTGCGCCTACTCCGTACCCACGTACCCTTTGTCTGGGACGCGTAAGCAGAAGCTGCATTCGAAGACCTCAAGAAATCTCTCACACAAGCCCCCTTGATCTCCCCTCCAGATTTCTCTCAGGACTTCATCCTCTACGTCTCGGCATCGGAACATGCTGTGTCCAGAGTCTTGGTTCAAGAAGACACCTCACGCCAAGAACATGTCATTTACTACGTCAGCCAGACCTTGTCTGGCCCACCCCTACGTTACCCATATGAGGAGAGACTAGCCTTAGCCGTGGTATTTTCCGTCCAAAAATTGAGACACTACATTTTACTTAGTCATACCACAATTGTCGCCGATTCTAACCCCATGGTATATCTCTTAAACTGGCGTCTCCTACAAGGTTGTGTGGCTAAATGGGTCATTATCCTCCAGGAATATGACCTCACGTTTCGAACACCAAAGAGCACTAAATCCCTTGCACTTGCCCAGCTCATCACTGATCTCCCTTCCTTCATCCTGGCCCCACCTATCTCCGAGGAGTTACCCGATAATCACTTGTTCACCCTCTCGTCCGATGACCCGTGGTACAGTGATATCTTGTTATACCTACGCACGCAAAAGTTCCGACCCACCGTCACTCGTAATGGACGTCGTTGTATCCGTCATCATGCCTCTCGCTACCTCCTCATCGGAGATGTCCTTTACTGGCAAGGAGTTGACACGATTCTTCGTCGTTGCCTTACACACGAGGAAGCTGAACATGTCCTTAATGATTGTCACAGCGGTGCCTGCGGCGGCCATTTCTCAGGGATGGCCATTGCCCAAAAGGTCATCCGCGCCGGATACTTCTGGCCCACACTTTTCACTGACTGCATCACTGCGGTCAAGCATTGCCATAACTGCCAACTTTTTGCCCCCAAAGCTCGGACACCACTTGCTTCGTTACACCCAGTCGTCACCGTTGGTCCCTTTTGTAAGTGGGCCATCGACTTCATGGAGTGTAGACCCACATCTGCGAATGGCCATAAGCACATCATTTTTGCCGTCGATTACTTCACCAAATGGGCGGAAGCCATGCCCACCTTCAACTGCACCGCTGAGACTGCTGCCCGTTTCTTTTTCAACCATGTCATCACTCGATTTGGGGTCCCTAAATAGTTGGTCTCAGACCATGGATCACACTTTGAAGACTCCGTGTGGCGTGAGTTATCCACCTTCCTTAAGTTCCAACACCAGTTTTCCTCGACTTACTACCCTCAAGGGAACGGTCAAATCGAAGCTGTTAACAAAATACTGAAAACCATACTCCAACGCACTATTGATCGGCATAAGTCCAATTGGCACCATATGCTATTCCCTGCCTTATGGGCTTACCGTACCTCCACCAAGACCGCCACCGGTTTTACCCCATTTCATCTAGTTCACGGTGTAGAGTCTGTCCTCCCCATCGAGTGTCAGATACCTGCCTTACAGATCGTCGTTGAGCTTCTCCTCGATACCTCCCCCCTCGAGCAACGTCTGCTGTCCCTTGAACAAGCCGATGAAGATCGTCGTGCCACCCTCCAGAACATCGAAGCTGCCAAAACCCGCTCCAAAGCCAATTACGACAAACACGTTCACCCTCGAACTTTCCACGAAGGGGACCTCATCCTCGCCTATGACCAAGCCCATGACAAAAATGGTAAAGGAAAATTTGAGTCCATGTGGCAAGGCCCTTACATCATGCAAACTTGCCTCGGCAAGGGAGCATACGTTTTAGCCGACTCTGAAGGCTGCACCTTATGCAACCCCCAAAATGGGTTGTACCTTAAACGTTTCTACCCATAATTGAAGCCGCGACCTCATTGGTCTGCATTGTAGAGTTTGCTCTCCTTTTTTGTTTTTCACCTTTTTTACCATAATCTCACATTCATCGTCTTTGCATGCCTACAGATGGACCATCTTCCACCTCGTTACATTGGCTTCGCTGATGGCGCAAGCCGCTGGTCTCCCAACCTGGCTTCTGCAGCATGGGTCTTGTATTCCCCTTCCAATGAACTGATTCATATTGACGGAGCATGTATCGGCGCTGCTACCAATAACCAGGCGGAGTATGATGTTGTGACCGGTCTCCTGACTGCTGCCCTCCAGATGGGCATACGTCACCTTCATGCGTTCTTGGACTCCCAGCTACTTGTCTCCCAGCTCAACAACTGCTACCAGGTGCGTGATCCTTGCCTATTTAGAAAATTCCTGCGTACAAAACAACTTAGCCGACAGTTTGAATCCATCACATTCACACATGTCCCAAGAGCTCAAAATAGTGTCGCAGATCAAATGTCCAATAGCATCCTAGATTGGCATATCAATCACACCATGTAACACCTCCATCATACATCATTATCCTATAGCACTTCATCCAAACATATATAAAAAACCAAAAAGACTGCATTACATTTACATCCATAAACATAAACCATAAAACCACATTTGCATTCACAAGGGCATCCACGTGCCTAATCATGCATAAATCATGTCACATCACATAAAATACACAAGAGGCATCCATGTGCCCAACATCCTACACTACTTGCATCCACGTGCAATACAAACATATAACACATCATCAAGCGCATCCACGTGCATACAAAAGATAAAACATCATAAAGGTGCATCCATGTGCATAAATATATATATATCAAACCAAAAAATATATACATGAGCTATACATGTCCTGAGTACCCCTGTACTCAGCTATACAAAAAATGTATGTACATCCCTAAAGCCTCATAAGGTACAGGCCGCAACCACAAAACTAGGGGGGGAGTCCCCTGCACTCCCTATAGAGAGTCGTATCCTGCATCACTGCCAGTATCTGTAGCCTCTGAGTCCTCTCCCTGCTCCTCCTTCGGTGAGTCCTCATCTCGTCTGGGCACCTGTGCCCGTGCCCTGTCCGCCAATAGGGCCACCCAGATCGTGATCGCTCTAAAATCCCTCGGTGCCCCCAAACAATCCTGGACCACGGCCGGCTCCAGGTCCTACCATCCCGCATCAGTCACTCCCTCCAGCAACCGCTCTAACAGCACTCGTACCGACTCCAGAGTCCCCTCGGCATCTGGACGACGCACCTCCCCCTGCCCAGGCAAAGCTAGAATGGCTACAATCCCTCTGCGTGCCACATGTCCTGGCGGTGGCCTCGGACCCACATCTGCAAAATACCAATTCGTCCGTTACTATATATCACCAGGATATAATATACATAAAACTGGACAATGCAAACAAATACTACATACCATCTGGCCCCCATGCCTGTCCTAGTGGCCGTGGAGCATCCGGATCTGCCGTGAAGTCCATATCCCTGTATGGATAGTCCTCTAGCATCAGCGGTAGCTGGAGCCACTGCAGGTATAGCTCCTGAGTAAAGTAACACCCAACGTCCCCGCCACCATGGCGGCGCATCATCTCTCCCCACCGAATCATCCTAGTCTCCCTCAAGCCCCCTGCTCTGACCGGCACTCGCGGTCGCAGTGTGGGGACCCGCTCCATAAAGAATGCACACAGGAATGACCCATAACAGAATCCTTTGCCAGATTCCTTCGCTGCGGTCAGCTGTCGCTGCACGCAGGTCAGAAACATCTGGCCCCACGCAAAATAGGTCCCAGCCAGTACACGCTCCACGAGCTGCATCTGACCCCCAGACACCTTCTCAGGTGATTGGGACCCCAAAATCCGCACCATGCATGCTGCCATCGCCCGCACCACTGGCTCCCAGAAATCCCTCACCAAGAGTGCATTCCTATGCACCTCAGCCTCGGCCCTACAAAGTCGCTCCCGCATATCATCAATATCAAAGTCCGTCGACACCCGCGGCTGTGTATCAGCTACCCTCCCCAGGCAGGGCAACCCAGTCAAGAAATAAACATCAGTCAGGGTGAGGTCCACCCTCTCTCCCTGCACTCGAGATGCCAGTGCATCTGGCTCCCAGAACTCAATCAACCGGTTCAGCAGCAATCCTGCTGACCGCATCATCGGCACCTCAGCAAACTTCAGTAGTTCGAAAAGCCCTAGCATCGACCACACCCGGTGATCCTCCTGAATAATAGTCATGATCTCCTCAGATATCTCTCGCTCCCTCCATAGCACTCGCGGCATCCTGTCAATCACACAACGAAGTATCGTTAGACTCAGGTCAAAATCATAAACCTTCCCAATCATCCAAACAAGCGAAACACCGTGGCCCGACCGCGACTATCCAGCCTACAGCCGTGATCCACGACCATGGCTGTCCGGCCCACAGCCATGGTCCGAGACCGCGGCTATCCGGCCCATAGCCACGGTCCGAGACCGCGGCTGTCCGGCCCACAGCCGCGGTCCGAGACCGTGGCTGTCCGGCCTACAGCCATGGTCCCTAGCCGCGACTGTACGGCCTAAACCCACGGCCGGTGACCACGGCTTCGACCCCTAAACCCGCGGTCCACCCACGTGGACCGTACAAATCATCCCCTGGGAACCACTACCCCCCCCCCCCAAACCCAAAAATAATGCAGGTATGAGTTTAACAGAATACCTGTATCTCCCAACTCTGCAATCCACCGGTCAGATCGTCCAGAAAAGACAAGTCAGCTCTAGTCCACTGTGCTCACGAATCAAAGTCCAATAGTCAAATGACACATGTCATGTTGGGCCCACTTACTATTTGTAGTCCGTTGACCTTTTCTGGTTTTGGCATTTCTGAACCCATACGAAGTCCGTTTTTCAAACTGTCTCCACCATTGGAATCAGCACGACGAGACCATCATGATGGTCACCTTGTTGCATTATTTTTAGCGACATCATTTTTGCCCATTTTTTAGACACCGCTAGTCGCCTCGGTTTGCGCGCCACTTCGGCCTCTCTCCATTTTTAACACTTTTTATATCACCGGATTCATTTTTCTGAGCTCGTGATGATGCTTGAGACCATTTCTCGCTCTCACTTGGTACAATTTCCACATTTCATCCCTACACCTTGCTGCATCGACTTGCGCGCCACATCGGCCATCATCAGATTGTTGCACACTTTTCACATGAGCCATCCACTCCTGTCATACTGCAACTATTTCATTATTTTGCCACCATTCATTCACCCTGGAAGGAGGCTCACCAGTGTTTCCCCCCACCTTCAGTCCTGATCACCATATATGTCCCTTGATTGAACACTTCCTCCTTGCCTAGCCATTTATTCAGAGTCTTATTATTTGCTTTCAGACTCCTTAAAATTGAAAGCAACCACGAGCATGTACTGTCCTGGGCTCGTAAAATCCACATGACAGTACCATTCCATCAATTCAGAGTCTTCTTATTTGCTTTCAGACTACTTAAAATTGAAAGAAACCACGAGCATGTACTGTCCTGGGCTCATAAAATCCACACGACAGTACCATTCCATTACTTCAAAGTCTTCTTATTTGCTTTCAGACTCCTTAAAATTGAAAGCAACCACGAGCATGCACTGTCCTGGGCTCGTAAAATCCACATGACAGTACCAATTTATATCCACATTTCTTCCAGTTCCCTAAACCCATGAAGAAGTCCCCCCGCGCCTCTTGGCGCTATGATCGATCCTCTCGGCAGCACCCCCAATCAGGTCGCCTTTGTTCAGAGTATTCTGCAATCTCCTACCATTTGACCACAGCATTGAGTCTCCCTCAGTCCAGTCACCCTCCCAGATCCCATACAGTTATAATCCCTTTACCACCAGTCCATTTCATATGCTTCCCGATCATCCCCGCCATCATACTCTGAACAAAGGAAGTTTGAGTCCACCCACTCTACTTGCCCAGTTATTTACCCCAGTTGATCAACCCTGCCATCAGTACTATCACAGTTCAGTTCTTCACCTCGTGCTCCTATCAAGGAAACATCATTTCCTTGATAGTTGCAGGTCTCCCTCTGTCGACGACAACCCCTCTATTCCAAAGGATAGACCTAGAGGTCCCTGCATCTTGGACCCATCACCATCTGTGGTGAGTGGCTATGGACCATTTTTGGAGGAGTCATCATTGCCTCTCCGAAGGGTTGTTTCTCACATGCTCGACTTCAGCACCTTAAATCGCATCATGGAGAATTGCGCAGGATTTATATCATGTCCATTATTTGTTGAAGACCCCGGATTTCCCCCGACTCTAGCACATTGGTGAGTCACTTCGGAACACCGAAGTTACGTGTTCCTGTGGATGTCCGGGCTGCGTTGGCGATTGTATTCGGAAGCCATCCATTGCCATGCTTCTTTGAGTACCCAGTTCAGTTCCAGATCAGAGAACCATTGCAAATACGACCGTTGTCACTTTGATCCAGCAGCTCATCAGTTCCTTTGGAACCACATTCAGTAGCACTGCTGTCATTCCAGTGCATCAGTTGTTCCGCTCAGACATGGTCAGCTCAGCAGTATGTTCCAGATTTGTGTCCCCTCTGGACACTTATGATATACACAGTGGTTCCTATGTATCCTACAGGTCCCTCTTTTCAGGCCTCACAGTTATTTTTATGTATCTTGATACGATCATGGGTATGCCCGCCTCGTCCATATATTGAGATTCTTCCTCATTCAGTATTTGAGGCCATGTATATGTCTGGTCCCCAGTATTGGACAAATTGTTATTACTATGCTATATCCTGATACGAGCATGGGAATGCCCGCCTCGTTCAGATGATCAGATGATTCCTCATCCATTATTGAGGTTATGTACTTTTCAGTCCTTGCAGGTGGTTCGAGATCGGTGTTCCAGGCTTCAGTTGGTTCCTTCTCTTCTCCACACCCCAAGAAAAACAAATCGGACTTATGATGTCCATCGGCCATACGATGAGCTCCTACCCTCGCACATCAGGGGGCAATCTGTTAACACCCAAAAAAGGTTCACTACCTCATCTACCCCATTACATGGCTCATTTGTCCATTTTCCTGCCAATTTTCCATTAAAAACCCAGGAAACCATCTAAAAAGCCTCCAAAAGGCTTAAAATGCCTCCAAAAGGCCATAAAACCCTCTTTTCCTCCAAAAAATATCCAAAATTCCTCCAAAAGAGCAAAAATCTCAAAAAATGAAGAAAAAATATAAAATAATGAGGAAAAGGAGGAAAAAACCCTAAACAGCTGAAACCCTAAACCTAAAACCGCATGCGGTTTCCAATTATAAATAAGGGATGAAGACCCCTTATTTGATATCCACAATCACAAGTATCCTGCCTCTGCCAAAATTGCTCGTGAAACCCTAGCTCACCATCGAGCTACTTTCACCATTGAGAGCCCCTTTTGGCCCATTTCCACCATCGAAGAAAGAGAAGAAGCAGCTTGAAGCTCGGAGCCACCGACATCGGACCAGCGCAAAGGGCTTCACCAACCTTCCCATTCAAGGTCAGATTAATCAAAGTCATTATTTACTTTCCATTGTTTTGCTTTATGAAAATGTTTAAATTTAGTTTTTAATTCTGTTATAGCTTTTATTTCAAATATCATTGAACTGCTACTAAGGAATCCATTGTCCTTAGTAGGTGCTCATTCGCACAATCTAGGGGTGAAACCCTAGCAACAAAGTTGACTTTCTATCAATGGATTCTCCAACCCAATCTGAATCAGTAAATCCCACTAGTTCTAGTGGAGAACCAACAACATAGTCTACCCTGAAGTGTTTGGTTCCTTACACATAATGAAATATTATTTTTGCATCCTTCCCATGGATATCATGAGGCACCTACATATATCTTGAAAAATCCCCTACGACATATTTCAAATCAAGTGGAGAGTGTGTAAGATACAAAAAACTCCCAACTAGTTGTCCACCAATGGAGATGTACCAAAATCACCTAGTTTTATTCCTGAAAGGAATGGGAACTTGGATGATTTACATTCATCCATTTTGAAAATTAATAACAGGTTTGAAGCATACTTTGGTTGGCTGACCTTGATCCCTGCATCTTATTTCTCAATCTCCAAGCCAAGAAATCGTTTCAACAATCCAAGGTCACTCATGGAGAATTCATTGTGCAATGAATACTTTATTGATCCTATATCATCAATGCATCTCCCTGTAATAAAAAAGGTCATCAACATACAGTACTATTACCTTCAATAAATCACCAACATGCTGCAAATATACATTAGGATCATACTTGCATCTTTCAAATCCAAGCGATAGCAAAAAATTGTCCATCTTGGCATACCAAGCCCTGGGGGGCTTGCTTGAGGCCATAGAGATACTTCTTAAACCTAAAAAAAAGTGAAGTATCATGAATGAAACCTTCAAGATTCTGCATATAGATATCCTCATGAATTTCATAATTATGAAAAGCACTCTTCACATCCATGCGTAAACCTCCCATCACTTAGATGCAGCAGTGACTAAAACTAGCCCGATAGAGTCCACCTTTGCAACGGGTGAAAATGTCTCTATATAGTCCACTCATTGGACTTGAGAGAAGCATTTGGAAACCCAAATATCCTTGTACTTGATATAAGAGCCATCAGAATCCACTTTGATCCTATAGACCAACTTACTTTGCACTAGTTCCCTCTTGGTGGTCAAGGGAACCAATTCCCAAGTCTCATTGTCTTGCAAATACTTGAACTCTTCTTGCATGATTCTTTTCCATCTTGGGTTGAGTGATGCTTCCTGATATGTATGAGGATGATATCCAATAATCATAAAGAATCTCTTTGAAATATTCAATTCACAAGTAGAGAAGGCATTGTGAAATTGAGATCTAGTCTTCCTAGAGTCTGGTGGATCTCCAAGAAGATCACCAGCTGATTGTATGGTTTTCTCAACCCAATTTGGTAGAATAGGTGAGTCATAATTTAAATGCATGTATAATCATTATCATAAGTATCATAATCAGAAAAATTATAGGAATAATCATCACTTACATCATAATGGAGTGGAGTATTTGAGCATTCCCCTTGAGCTAGTCCAATCTCCTGCATGGGCTCTTCTTCGAACTGTACACTCCTTTGGATGAATATTTTGTGAGATAAAGGATCAAACAGCCTATATCCATTTTCACATTCAGAATATAGACTCCATAATAGACCTTTTTATTTTAGGTTCCTTTCTCTTCTCGGGAGGAATTCTAGCCCAAGCCTTTGAGCCAAAAACCCTGAAATGAGAAACATTGGGCTTTTGACCACTCCAAGCCTCAAATGGAGTTTTTCATTCCAATGATTTGTGTTGATATATGTTCTATGAATATGAATAAAAATTTATAGCTTCAACCAATAGCTTAGGATTCAATTCCTTTGCTTCCATCATGCATGTAGCCATCTCCTTGAGAGCTTTGTTCGTGCACTCTACAACACCATTCTTTTGTGATGTGTAGGGCACATAATGCTGCATTTGGATGCCACATTCTTCAAAAATATGATGAAAGTTCTTGTTGACATACTTCTTACCATTTTGAGTCCTAATATCCTTGATCTTGTTCCCGCATGCATTGTCAACTAAGACTTTGTACACTTTGAAAGTCTCAAAAAATTCAGATTTTAGCTTGAGAAAATACACCCAACAGTACCTTGAGAAATCATCTATGAAAGTCAACACATACCTTGAATTACTATATGAGGGTGTGGAAAGAGGACCTATGATATCTAAATGGACTAGATCAAGCACTTGGACAGCCCTCATTTTCTTTCCTTTCTGATATTTGCACTCAACATGTTTCCCCACTATGCATACTTTCCAAGTGCCATTGGAAACCTTTATGCTAGGAAACCCTTCCACCATGCTTTCCTTTCTTAGTGATTGGAGGTACATGTAATTGATATGTCCACATATATCATGCCACAACTTGATGGTTTAATTGGCATGTGATAGGAGCACATTCCATCGAGATTATGGAAGGAAGTGAGATAATTTGTACATTCACGAGTCATGGTCAACAAAACCCATTGCAATAACTTGTCTTCAAGAGATTTATGAGATATCCACATCATTTAGTTACTCTCTTGGATGTAACTGTATGTGTAATTTGATAGATAGAGAGTTGGTTCGCTATAATATTAGGCACAAACACCATATTGTTGAAGTACCCATCTTCAATATCAATCCCTTTGGCTTGGATTTTCGATTCATCACCCATAAGGATGGATGGACCACTATCAGGATTTAGGTCCAAGAAGGAATCGTGCATGGAATCCATGTGTCTTGAGGAACCTGAATCTATGATGAAGGAATAAGAGCTTGAAGATCTAGCAACCAAAGCCTGGCATATTTCCGTGTTCTCTAATCTTGAACCTCCATCTTTTTTCCTTGTGCCTTCTAGCAGTGGGATGTTGTTATTATCAAGGAGTTCACCATCATGTCAATGGTTGTATTCATGCATGCACTCCCTATATTCCAAACTTTGTGAGAATAAGTGCATTTTGTCTTCTCTTGCTTTTTCTTCTCTCTGTCCTTGCTAGGATTCAAAACCCCATCTGAATATTTGGGCTTCTCCTGCTTCTTCTTCTTCTCTTGATACTTCAAATCTTTGTATTTCTTATTGACTTTGGTTGGAATCAAAAATCCTGCAAAAATGGCTTGATCCTTGGTGGATTTGATGGCATCCATTTGCACCAACTTGTCTTTTTCTTGAGTCAGTGACTCCATAAATTCTACCAGCGAAGGCATTCTCTAATTTCGAGCTATGAGCTTGCTTGAGTGGAATGTTGACACAAGCATTGAATACTCAGGCCCTAGATTTGAAAGAATGCATAAGATCAGATGCTCCTCTTTATTCTCAGTGCCACATTGTTTTAGCTGGAGCACTAATGATTTGAACTTTGTGAAGAAATTTTGATCGTCTAAAAGTGAGTTGGGCTCAATGAGATCGACTCATTTTTTAGTTGGTGTCCTCTCATATTCTCAGTATTCCCAAACAATGACTCAATATTGAGCCACAATTCATTGGGTGTTGTCAAACCATCTATATGGAATAGAATATCCCTCTAAATATTGAGACAAAGCATCCTGAATGCCTCATCTAGTCTATTGAAGTACTTTGATTTTTCCATAGAAGAGTTGGGCTCGGTCTCAGTTCCCATGGTGAATCTGTAGAGGCCTTTCAACCTCATCTAGATCACCATTTCAGCCTTCCATTCAAAATTGTTGAATGGGGTAAGAAACATATGAGTCTACTCCATTCCTTCTTGTGCACCGAGTGATAGAAACACTAGATGTACCTGCAATGCAAAACACTCAATTTTTTCTGGAAAAGACCCTAGATAGAAACTAAAACACTACATTTTTTATTTGAAGCTACAAATAGATCTGATACCATGTGAAAATATTATTCACAACAAGATCTAGGAGCTAATGGAATCCTCGCGATTCAATATTATTTACAAATTATGCAGAAAATAGTGAAAAGAGTGAAATTAACACATACAAATGGTGTCAATAACAGAGTTTATTATAACTGTCCAACTTGTAAATATGTCTGGAACATGTCTATAATACAATAGGATAAAATTGTTAACCTTTGGAGGTAATTTGGATGCATAGATGTGGTAGGATTAGATTGGACCTAAAAACCCCCTAGGTGGACCAATGAGCTCCCAAACCACCTCAAACAGTCATGAATGTTAGTGTGAACATGGCTGGAACATGTTAGGACATAATTGAGGGTAGGATAGGCATGGTGGAGTGCATGGGTGAGTTGGATTGGCTATAGGAAGCAATGAATGGTCCAAAAGAGCCAAAAACAACCAAAATACATTCATGGGAACCTCTACTCAACCAGTTTCCATGTTTTAAGGGATGGGGAGCACACCATAGACTGAGAAGTCATTAATGAGGGTGCATGTGTCTCTAGAATGGTCAAATGAGGGTGCTTCGATGCATTTATGAGTCCAAAACACACAAATACCTTGCTATACCAACATAACCAAAGTTTGGACAATATGACATGAGTACAAGACAAATGAAAGTGTGTCCTAGGTGTATGTCACCATCGTACTAGTTGGTATGATGCTTTAACACAAGTTGAGAGTGATTAACCTAGAATCAAAGGGATCGTTGAAACCTAAAACTAATAACAAATATTTGAGTTACAAAGGACAAGTTCTGAGGAATTCCATAGTGGACATGGTCGAGGGAGACTGGGCCAAAGTCATCGATGATACTTTAATTAAGAGCAGCTCTAGAAGTGTGTTTGTTCATGAGACCATGTAAAGGGAACTAAGGGACTTTGGGAGTCCCATTCATTGGTGGTATAAGAAAATTTAAGTACATATCGAGAGGGGTGGGGCTAGATGTCATGGACGGATTAATTGTTTCTGTGATGGAGCCATATTGCTTTTGTTGAGTTTTTAAGTTGACATCAGAACATACTATCATAAAGTGATGGACATTAGGATCAATGGGTTGAACTACATAAGTGGTTGTGATATTTTGTGGTACCAAGAGTTACTTTTCAACCATCCCTTGATTTGGTAACGGGTTCTGCAGCACCATAGGAAGAGGACCTTGTGGTGCAGGGTTTGGCTGTGCCAAAGTGGAAACATTGGGGTCATTTTGGTTAGCTTGTAACAAGTGGAAGACATGATTCATATGGGAGAACTAATTTGTATAATGGCCATAAGTATCACAAATGGTACATGGATGGTTAGTTCGCAACTGAGGTTTTTTCCCAAATTGACGTCGATGATGGGGGTTCTGTGCATGGGGATTGGCTCTGTTGTTATTCATAGGGTTGGGTTGTTGGCCAACCCAACAACCCTTCCCCAGTTCCTACCTTGATGACAACTTCCCTTCCCTTGTTGGTTATTGGAGGAGGGTTGATTAGGGAGGTTCTGTTGAGCATAGACCTATCCTTGAGGAACAGGAGGAGTTGGGGTCGGAGCACGTGTAGGTTGCAGAGGTGGTTGGTAGTACGAAGGACCAAATGGAGTGGATTCAAAGCCTACCATATGGCCATTACATGTAGGTACCAATAAGTTTAGTCCGTGAGCATGAGAAACTGATGCAGGAGATGTATATGAACGCGTGACTCCATATTGAATCACTACGCATCAAAATTCAGGGGCATAGCGAGTTGGGGAAACACTAGGGGTGTTACTAGAGTGAGGTGGCATGAAAGGAGAGGTAATGTACAAATGGGGATGATGGGTAATAGAGCCAATGACTCCATCGGTAACATCAGATTCCCCTCGCATATTTCGACGTGTGTATCTAGTATGGGAAGCACTAGGTATGATGGTAAAAAGATAATACGATTGGGCATAGATACAATCGAACTATTGACCTTTGAGGATTGCTTCTTACTTAGTTTGTGTATGCTCGGATGGAACATCCTTGGCGATAGGGGGAATAAGGTATTCAAAAACCAATCTAGGAAAATCCTATCATCTAGATGGATTCACAAGCTATAGTGACAACACCACTCATGGATGTGATACGTGATATGGGTAGAAATGTTTTGTCTACATGATAATAGGATCTCCACACGCTCATTGTAATGGACGGGTAGCTAGAAGTACTGGAGGAACATCGAGGCTAACGAGGAAAAGTCAGGATAAGTGGCATGGGGTGGTTCAATGTACCATTTGGCTGCAACACTAGTGAGTGTGCACTAGAATAGCTGCAATCAGATAGAATCATCCACTATGTTGTTGGAGGAACACCATAAGTTGAATGACATGATGTGGTTTTGAGGGCTTCTCTTGCCTTTCCTTAAAACTTATGGATTTATGAAGGGAGTGTGATAGGCATGGGAGGCCACAGCGAGTCATGATGGATGAGGTATTTCGGCAGTTGTGCCAAGTTAGGAAGGTTGAGACTATCCATGAATGGTAAACTAGGACCTGGACTAGATCAAGGAGGGACAACAATAGTGGTGGGACCGGTGGGCATGTAGTTGTTGCATGCAAGCGGGGGTTGGTCGGGATGACTTTCAACAAAAGGAGTAGTCACTAGAATGGTTTAAATAGTCGGAATTGTGGTATAAGGGCCAACGCCTCCATGTATAAATGAAGGTATTGTATGAACCATGGTGGATGGAGTGGGGTCCCCACTAGTGGGTAGCAGACCAAGAGTAGTATGTGTTGTAGAGAGGGTCTCAACAGGAACGGGACCTGCAGTTTCGGAAGAAGGGATACCTAGTATGACGGGTGTAGCAATCGCAAGTCCACTATCAACCATCCCCCCTAAAAGGGGTTTGTAGGTGCACTAACCATGGGGCTACATGGGGCAGTGAATAAGGCAGGTTCAGATTGCTAGGAATATAAATCAGATGCAAATATAGTGTATGGTTATGATGGTGGGGAAGGATGATAAATATGGAACCGACGATGATGGTTCAAGGAACTGAACTGAGGGGTATTCCCTCTAATTCTTTGTAATTATAGTGGTTGATAAATGGTGGCACGTGGGTGTGCTATATGATGAATGAAGGATCAAGGGTGTCAAATGAAAGCTCAAAAGTCTAATTACAAGCGAGTGTGCAAAAGGAGACCTGGTAAATGGTGGCATGCAAGCCAAAAATTAAGCTCTAAAATAAAACTGCAACAACATGTCATAGCAAGGAAGTCTATAATAAAGAGGCCAGAAAGAAAATAAGCAGCACTAACCTATGGGGTATAAGTGCAAGCAAGCTCCTAGCTACAAGAAGGAATTGCCTCACAAAGCATATTGCCTATTAGGTGATCAAATCCATAGTTAAACAATACAAAATGGAATAACCAAAGGATAAGAGAATCCCACTACCGAGAGGGACCTTGGGTAAAATATCCCTATTAGACTGGTAACTAGGATACCTCGTTTAATACATGTCTAGGATGATTTCCTAGCACTTCATTCCTTTGGTCCTCGGCATGCACAAGAGGACTATGAAGGGTGAGTATTCAGTACATAATGGAGTATGGTATTCCACCCTGACTTCTGGAACCCCTTCATTGCGGCTTTCCCCTACAGAGTGGGAGGCCCCTTGATAAGCTGGTCATGATCATGTCAACAAATACTACATGGTTTTGGTTACCTAGAATACAACAACTATGTTTCAGATGTAAGTGACAAAGGGGTGTTATTTCGATGCCTATCCCCAGTGTCCTAACTAAACTAAAATATTTTTTTGGTCCTCAAATGAGGTGACAATGTTGGTTGATTCAAGTTAAACTTTAGGCTCAGCTTGGGTCGTGAACCAAGCATTTTACTTTATGGTGTGAGATGTGTGCATAAGTGAAGTATAATTTTTAAACCCGAACACTCTCATGCCAAAGACACAAATGCTGAAAAAATAATGAACAATAATGAAAGTAAATAGTTTAACAGCTAACAACTTATTCTTCTAGACAAAAAAACATACACAAGTAAATGAGTACATAAGAAACTTCACACGATGTAGGAAACACATAGGGGGTCTCAACTACCAATATTGAATAAGGGGGCTCACATACAAGGAAAAGAGGACCACAAGACAAACCATCAGGATGTAAGCAATTAGATCTGGAAGGATACAGTCAGGGAATGAGTAGAACATAGACATGGGGTTTAGAAAGGGCCTCAAACACCTCAGAGGACTAGAAAAGCTACAGGTTGCACCTGTTAGTTGGATAGGGGTAATCGAGGTCACATAGAACTATAAAATAGTCATTACTAAGATGGAAAAGCAACAAAAATTCCTAGGTCATAGAAAATAGCAGTTTTTGTGCGACAAGGCGCATGAAACTTGGACACATTAGCGATGAGGATCACTCCGAAAGCCAGGAAAAGCATTATACAAAGTTTTTCTCTAGGTCGCACTTATCAAGGAAAAAGGTGTGACCTAGGTTGTGATTATTGGGAAAAAAAGTGTGACATGGGTTTTAACTTTCTACTGGATAGGTGCGATCCAACCACAACTGAGGTTTTTTTAATAAAAAATTGTCCACTTGGGCTAGGAAGGGAAGGAATTGTGACAAGACTAGTTAGGATATGCCACAAGGGGGTCGGATCTATGATGGCTAAGGGCACCCAAGTATAAAAAACCAGGAAAAACAACTACAAATATAGAGATCCAATTTGATTGAGCCAGTGGAGTCTCCAAAATCGTAGTGGAGATTTATCCCCTACTACATATAAAAGAACCTACCCTGGATCAGTCGGATCTAAGGGTAGAGTTCATGGTGGAAGGTATTTCTCGACCTTGACTTAGAACAAGCACTGAAAAACTATTTTTTATGATTTTAATCTAACTAATGTACCAAAAAAACAAAAATACCTTTAAATTTGGCCATTGCATCTGTTTGAGGAAATGGTTTGTACGCTCCCACAATCCTTATCTCCATTTATCTCCAATGAGGGGTTGTCACCGGGAACGGGATCAAGGGATACACTGATAGAAATCAACGTGCAACGTGGGATAGATGCTGAGAAATGTGTGGGAAGTGAGGAATTATGGAAAAATGAAATTTCAAAAATGATGATGGACAAAAATTTGTTATGGGGAGACCTTGACAATGTATTTATAGTAGGATCCAGGATTTTATTACCCATGGTATTTTAATGTGCATGGTATTTTTCCATGCTTTTTTACCCATTCTAATTTTAGGGTTTTTTGGTCCTGTTTGGAGAGAGTGGGGTTATGTTGCAATAAATTTCCATCTTCCTTGTATTTATGGGGGAAGGAATAGTAATGTTTTGAACTAATTTTAGTGGAATTTAGTTGTGAAGGTCAAAATGGAGGAAATGATGGTGGGATTATGATGTATAATTATGGTTTAGACCATAGAGAGCTATGTGGACAATTTTTTGGTGTTAATAGGTGGGTGAATATTTTGGGATCCCCCCCTGGCAAGGGTTTGGGGGAAGCGCCCCATAGACAAAATTTAGGAAAAAATGCCTTGTAAAATTTTGTAATTTCATATTCATGACTTGGACAATAATGGTTGATTTAAGGGACCATGGTTTTGGGCAACCCATGGTATTTTCCCATGGTCTTCCCTTTATAAAAGGAAGAGATTGTAATATGGTTGTGAATTGTATTGTAGCATTATAAAACAATCTCTGTGATTGTGTGAGGGTGACTATGAGAGAGTGAACATGAAGCATAGTGGGGATGTTGTAGGTTGTATTGCTTCATTTTGTAATACCCTGGTTTTGACCCCAAGGGGGAGGGGAATATGTGCCCTAGTTTTTGACCCCATGGTATTGAATTGTACATGATGTATATGGGATCATGGTATGGAGCTCAAGGTCAAGCCCCTTCCATTGATTGATGTTTTGTTTATAAGTGATCAAGTTTGATGCCTATGGTTATGGTGCTAAATAGGAACAGTTCATTTTGATATATCATGTAAATATACAATTAATAAAATACCACAACTAGCTATGGGACTGCAACGTGAAAGATATGGGGGAATGATTCCACAAGGGATAGGGTGGGGAGTTAGTAAAACCCCCCTGATCCAATAGGGTGTGACCATATGTCAATGGGGAAAACCATAAACCCTCAACTACCTTTTGTCCTCTATCCTCAATCATTCAATTTCTTCCAGAAATTGTTTGAGGCAATTAATGCCTAGAGAAAAGAAAGGCATGAAAGTTTGGTTGCTTAATTGAGCAAGCTTGCAAGTATGCAGTCTATGAAAACCCACATTCTTGCTTATGCACTAAGGAAGCACGTGATGTGTGCCAGTCTATCCTTTCTCCTAGACATAAGAAGGTTTTGTTGTTCCTGAGGGTCAAGGATTCTCAATATTTTGTTCATTCATTGTGTTGTTTATGCTCATTATCATAGTTCATCCGAGCCTGCAAGTAGAACCACATCTTTGCTCTGTGTTATTTTTTTTGAACCATTTACCCTTATCCAGTGGTCGTGAATCTCGGGGGCTAAGAGTTTTGTTGTTTTGCTGAGTGATTGGGTGGTGGAGATCACTAAATTTCATGAAAGAGTGCTCCTCTGAGTTTTCCCCAGTGTTGTTGAGAAGCAGTTCATCGTTCTAAATGGTTGCTTGATTTACCTGAGTTGTGGAAGGTGCTTCGACAATGGTCTCCTCTGCTACAGAGTGAGTGGAGATTGTTTATTGTGTTTTACCTTGTGATTGTTGTGATGTGCACCCTTGTTTGGGTCCGATTGTATGCAATACCTAGGATTGGAATGGATGTAGAATGTGATTGTTAAACCTAGTGTGGAACCTAACAATAAGATAATAGTGGATGGTGAATCTGCTATGCACATCTGGAAGAGCACTAGAAAGGAAGGTGTAGCCTGAAGGACTGTGGAGCAAAGAAGGGGACACTTCCTTGTGTTGGGTGTGTACGAAACATGGATGCCATGCCGGATAGATGTTATGAAGGTGTCTTTAGCTCTATGGATGAGCTCACTAGATTAGCAGTTCTTCATGTCCACTGCCTTAGCTTCCTGTGTAATCTTTGGTTGTGTCTTGTTGTTCTTTCGGCCATGTGTGTGATCCTTGGATGAATAATCTATGAAACCCAACTATGAAAGATGGTTTGGCTGAGTAGCCTATGAAACCCATATGTTAGATTGGTTGGTCCTTAATGTGGATGTTGGTTTGACTATGTACAGACTGTGAAACCCAACTGTTTGTTGGCTTGGCTGTGTAGCCTATGAAATCTAGCATTGTTTTGGTTTGTTTCTTGGATAGTCTAATAAACCAAACTATGAAACATAGCTTGGCTGAGTATCCTTTGAAACCCATCTATTGGATTGATTGTTTGTTATGATTCTAGCTATGTGTGAGTCTATTGTTCCCTAGTTCCTTTTGGAAATCATTCCCAACTTGGGGGTGGCAGTGTGTTGAGAGATTAATGAACACACTGGCCTATGGTTGGGTGGAACATTGCAGCGATATAAATAGTTGTGGGACAACACTATCATCAACGATAATTATTCCCTGTTATGTTATATTCTGCAATATATTTTCTTATGAATTGCTATGTTTATGTTGAATGCTTACGGATGATTCAAGTAGAATTTTACTTGTGAATATTTCTTTCATTTGCATATATATTTGCCTAAATCCTTGCAGTCTATAATCATGGTCAAAGATTCATAATGCATGTGACTAAGGGTTTCCTCCTTTTGGAATCTGCTTGAGGAAGGAAGAAGGATGAATGGAATAGAAAGTTTGGTTTCCACGCTTTGGGATTTGCCTGCAGGCGGGAAACAGAAGAAAAAACAAGGTAGAATGTTGGTTTCTGCACTTGGGGATCTGTTTGTGGAAGGCGGAGGGTGGAAGTGAAAAATTGCAGAAAAATTCTATAGAAAATTTAACTTTCCAATTTCTGAAGTCCAAGGGCAGAAAGCAGAAGTCAGAAGTGTAGAGAATTCTAAGTTCAAAAGTTAAGTTTTATGATTTCTGAGTTTCGGGAGGAAGGCAGAATGGTGGAAGGAAAAAAGGTGGTCAAAGGATTCTGTCGAACGTGGGTTCTCAGATTTCCGAGTTCCGGGCGAAATGAGAAGAGGTGGTCAAATATTTCTATCAAACGTTGGTTCTCTAGTTTCTGAGTTCCATGCGGAAGGTGGAAAGGCAAAAGGTTAATGTTTTCATCATGTTTTGTGTTCCTAATTCTGAGTTCCCCAGGGGGGAAGGAGAAATGTGGAAAGGATAGGTATAGTCCGAAAAAATGTTTTTCTAGTCGGAGACGGGATTTGTGAAGGGACAAATGAATGTTACAGTGGTTTATAAGCCTGAGGATGAATGTTGAAAAGTGTGTTAACACCCATTCCTGGTATTAGAAAGGAGAACAAGGGTTATTAAAGAAAAAATTTTAAATTATCCACATTATGGGGTATGGGGATGTTACATTATGGTATCAAATCTATTAGTTGTATCACTAGGCCTAAATGGGCCAAGTTTAACAGCTAAAATAAGAAAATGACACCTAGATTATGGTTAACAAAGATGTTGGTTGCAGCATTGGGCCTAAATGGGCCAAGGTAATCAGTTGCAGAAGAGGAAACTACAGTGGGATAGGGTGTTATTTAGTAGAACCACTAATCTTAGCGAAACCAACTAAGTGTACTTGGCGATGCTTGATAAAGAGTAGACTTCAAATTGATGGTGAAGTCAATTTCATAAAGAATTTCATGCCCAACATTTGCTTTTAACACACTTTCTTGTTAGCTAGTGAAATGGATTGACAACCCTTGGATCTAGATCAATGGTGGATCTCAATTAAATTAAGGTGGATTTCATAAAGCATCACACCCGTCAAGGTTTTCTTCGTCCGTGCTAGTTCACCCAGTGAAATCGTTGCCAACCATTGATCTGTTGAAGGATCAAGCTTGTCCGATGATCTTAAATATTTTTCATGATGATTAGTTCCAATTTTGCAGTAAATAACTGGTAAGTAATTTTGAATTCTAATATTCTCCAACAATGGTATCCATGAACACATTTTTCGTAGAGTTGCAGAGACAAAAAATGAAAGGATGATCAAGGATATGGAAAAGAAAAATTAGTTGACTATAACCATGCTACAAAGTTTGATCGACCTCCAAAGGAAAATAAATTATGGGCATCAGACAACAAATACAAAGGGGATTAGGAGAAATTCCTGTAAGAAGAATATGAAGCTTGGCCAAAGGAAGAAAGGTTTCAAACCTTCTCACTTCCGAAATCAGCTAAGGCATCCATCATAAGATGTGATTAAGCTAGCCATATCAATGAGAGATAAGCCAAGGAAACCACTCAAATGTTGGGGATGTGGAGGAGACCATCTCATTAAGAATTGTCCACATCGAAATGGGAATGAAGTTCAAGTCAATGACACCCAAGGAGATGAAACTATGGGTCCTAAAGAAAGGATCGTTCCTAGAATTTGTGCAGTGTTAGTGTACCACTAGGCAAATCATCAATCAACTGTGGTGGAAGTTGAGGGTGAGATTGCTGAGAATATTTTTTCTTTTTTATTAACCCTGGATCCACTCACAACTATATCACCCCTAGTCTTGTTCAGATGTGCACTTTGAAGAAATCAAAGCATAGCCGGAAATCATGGTTAGTCCAACTAGTCACTCGAACCAAGAGAAAATTCAGTGAGGTAGTAGCAAGATGTCCATTGGATATGGATGGGATATACACTTATGCATATCTGAATGTTCTACCACTTGGTTCCTATGGTGTTCTCATTGGAATGGATTTGTTAGAAGTACACAGGTTTAAACTTGATTGCTAAAAAAAGACATTTGAATGCCTGAATGAAGAAGGAAAACTAAAATTTTTGAAAGGCGTTCCAAAAGTGATATGTAGTAGGAAGGATTCAGCAATGCAGCAAAAGAATTCCTGTGGGAAAGGTTGCAGATTGTATGCAGCTCATGTTTTGGAGGAAAATGAGAATGATACTCCTAGGCAGGAGGGTTTCGTGTGTTGTAGGAATTTAGGGATGTATTTCCTGATGAAATTCCAGGGATTCCTCCAAAGAGGGACAATGATTTCACAATTGAACTTGTGCCAGGTGCAGCACCAGTTTCCAAGACACCCTATAGGATGAGTACACCAGAATTTCTAGAACTGAAGATGCAACTGCAAGATTTGTTGAAAAATAAGTATATCAGGCCTAGTGTGTCTCCTTGGGGAGCACTAGATATGTTTATGAAGAAGAAAGATGGTACACTATGGTTGTGTATTGATCACAGATAGTTGAGCAAAGTCACTGAGAAGAACAAATATCCTTTACGTATGATCAATGACCCTTTTGATCAAATGGGAGGAGCAAGGGTATTTTCCAAGGGTGACTTGAGGTCTGGTTTCCATCAGGTAAGAATCAAGGATGAATACATTCATAAGAAGGCCGTCAGAATAAGGAATGGACCTTATGAGTCTGTAGTGGTACCATTTGGTTTTAAAATTTACCAACTACATTTATGTGCCTCATGAATAATGTTTTCAGTAAGAATGTGGACGAGTTTATTCTTGTTCTCCTTGGTGACATTCTTACTTATTCTAAGAATGGAAAATACAATGAAGAACATTTGAGATTGACATTGAACTTGCTAAGGGAGCATAAGTTGTATGCAAAGTTCAGAAAAGTGAGAAATGTGAGATCTTTTATGGGACTTATAGGATATTACATAAAGTTCACTAAAGGATATTCTGCAGGTAAAGTTGAGTATATGTATAGGTTGAGGATTCCTGCATGCAAACTTGTATTTCCATGAGGAGATGACCCTCATTTGTATGTACAATCCTATTAGAACTTCCTAAAGACTGCAGGTAAAATTAATTGAACAAGGAAGTATGGTTGTACCCAATGAAACTAAGGAAGGAATCTGCAATGTGCTATGAGAAGGATCTCATGACTGAAATCTAACCTCTGAACATAACATATTTTTAAATGTCATATTTCAAACTTTCCTATTGAATGTTATTGACTATTTGGATGATCTAAAATAGTGTCAAGATGTCATGTTGTATGTGGATGTCCAAGTTTTGGGAATCATGTGTAAATAGGGGATAAACACTCCCACTTGCCAAAGCCAAACAATATGAGGATGGCCTTATGGTTGCAAAAATATGATTTTTTTGTAGGAACCAGAATTGTGTATCCATATTTTGATTTCACTATCAATGTTATTGATCATTTGATATTTGGAAATTTATTTATGCATGAACTAGATTTGAAAATCTATTATTGAAATAATGATATCTCATGTGAACTGCATTCTTGTATGTAAATAGGTGAGATGATGAAAGTATGCCCTTGGGGTACATAGCTTCTCGGAAGGATGTGCTTGGGATACATAGCTCCTCAGCAAGATGTGCTTGGGGTACATAGTTCTAGGAAGGATGTACTTGGGGTACACAGCTTCTCGAGAGGATGTGTTTGGAATAGATGGCTCCTATGGAAGGATGTACTTGGGTACATAAATTCTCCCCCTGGAAAGCTAGGCAGCAATATGCAGCACTGGGGACACTGAGGGTGTAATACATCTATATAGACTTCTTTCTGCACATATTCACGTCGTAAGGGGACTGTCATGAGAGTGTAGGCTCTATGAAGATAATAACCCCTAGGTATTATGGTGTCCAAAAAGGAAGCACCTAAGATTGGTGAGGACTTGGAGGAGGTGTTAGGCCCTTAATCCAGAGCTGCAATTGAGAACCCAAGGAGGTGTTAGGCTCTAAAGTGAGCCTGCCTTATCTCAGTTGAGAGATGCTAAATAGATAAGTATTTGATTTAGTTAACAAATTGTGTTGAGTTCTATAGATACACATGTGCATAATTATTCAACTATGATTTTGAAAATGCTGTTAAAGGAATGAATCTAACATGTCAATTAATTCATTGTGTTGTCCGAAAAGGAAGCACCTAAGCTTGGTGAGGACCTAGAGGAGGTGTAGACGTTTAAGCTAGAGCTGCCACTGAGCACCCAGAGAGGTGTTAGGTTTCCAGATCTCGGTTGAGAGATATTTTCACAGGCTATCCGAGGCTTGCAAAAAAAACTTGCCTACCTTTCAATGCACACCCTAGAGATAACATGAAGGGTGGGTACGTTCGAGGACTGTATAGCAGAGAAGAGGTACCATCCTTGTGTGGTGAGGATTTGGTCTTGTGGTTTCCATAGTTGTATAAATACAAAGTCGGATACCTGTCGAGCCAAAAGAAGATACTTATTCAGATAAGTATTTGGTTTACTTGGTAGATATTTGTTGATTTTATGTCAATATACATGTGCACATGATTCATCTATGATTTTGAAAAGAAAAGGAAAATCTTGTGAATGCTGACATGAGAATTGACTCATTGCTTGGGGTTTGAGCATAGGTATTGTTGGTTGCCAAAGACATTGGAAATGTTCCAAGATGAGTAGAAGGATTCTCCAAGACCAAGAAAAGGATATGTGGTGTGTAATGATGCATGCAATCGAGGACTTGGAGGAGTTATGATGAAGACAATGACGTAGTGGAACCTGAGGAAGAGTTCCATATCATTCCATTGGACAGGTTAAGGTACAATGGAAGCACCACAGTCCTAATGAGCCTACATGGGAGCTGGAGGGTGCCATGCAATTGGAACATCCATTTTTTTCAATTTTACAGAGCACTGAGGGTGGTGCCAGTGTATCATTTTTGTTCAAATTGTAAAGAACGGAGGACAATGTTGTTGTAAGGAAGAGGGGAATGTAATACCCCAGTTTTGACCCCAATGGGAAGGGGAATGTGTGCCCTCATTTTTTACCCCATTGTATTGAATTGTACATTATGTATATGGGATCATGGCATGGATATCAAGGCCAAGGCCCTACAATTGATTGATGTTTTATGTATAGGTGATCAAGGTTGATTCCCATGGTTATGGTGCTAAATAGGAACAATGCATTTTGATATATCATGTAAATATACAATTAATAAAATACCACAACTAATTATGGGAGTGCAATGTGAAAGAGATAGGGACATGATTCCATAAGGGATATGGTGGGGATTTAGTCAAACCCCCCTAATCCAATAGGGTGTGACCAGATGTCAATAGGGGAACCCATAAACCCTCAGCTACCTTTTTTCCTCTGTCCTCAATCATTCAATTTCTTCAAAAAATTGGTTGAGGCAGTTAATGCCTTGGGCAGAGCAAGGCATGGAAGTATGATTGCTTGACTCATCAAGCATACAAGTTTGCAGTCTCGGGGAAGCCACATTCTTACTTCTGTAGCAAGGAATCATGTGAGTCATGTTGGTCCATCCTTTCTTCAAGATGTAAGAAGGTTTTTTTGTTCCTGAAGGTTGGGGATTGTCATTATTCTGCTCATTTACTGTTTTGTGTATGCTCATTATTGTTGTTCATCCAATCCTGCAAGCACCACTATGTCTTTTCTCTATCTTATTTGTTTTGAACCATTTACCCTTATCTGGTAATCTTGAATCTCATGGGATGAGAGTTTCATTATTTTTCTGAGTGATTGGGTGGTGGATATCACTCGATTTTATGAAAGAGTACTCCTCCGAGTTTTCCCTAGTGCTGTCGAGCAATGGTTTATCGTTCTAAACGGTTATCTTATTTACCTGAGTTGTGGAAGGTGTTTCTGCAGTTGTCTCCTCTGTTACATTCTGAGTGGATCATGTTTAATTTGTTTTACCTTGTCATTGTTGTGATTTGCACCCTAGATTGGGTCTAATTGTATGTAAGAATTAGGAGTGGAAGGGAGAAATGTGCTTGTTAAAACTAGTGTGGAACCTAAAAATAAGATAAGAGTGGCTGGTGAATCTACTATCCACATCCAGAAGAGCACTGGAAGGGAAGGTGTAGCCCGAAGAACTGTGGAGCAGAGAAGGGGACACCTCCTTGTGTTGGGTGTGTAGGAAACATGGATTCCAGGCCAGATAGATCTTATGAAGGTGTCCTTAGATCTATGGATGACCTCACTAGCTTAGCAATTCTTCCTATCCATTTCCTTAGCTTCTTGTGTAATCCTTGGTTGTGTCTTGTTGTTCTTTGGGACATGTGTGTGATCCTTGGTTGAATACTCTGTGAAACCCAACTTTTAAATATGCCTTTACTGAGTAGCTTGTGAAACCCATATGTTCGCTTGGCTGGTCCTTAATGTGGATGTTTGTTTGACTATGTATAGTCTATGAAACTGAACTATTTGTTGGCTTGGATGTGTATCATGTGAAACCCAGCAGTGTTTTGTCTTGTTTCTTTGACTATCTAATAAACCCAACTATGAAATATGGCTTGCCTAAGTAGCCTGTGAAACCCATATGTTAGATTGACTATGTGTTATAATTATGACTATGTGTGAGTCTGTTGTTCCCTAAATCCTTGTGGAAATCATGCCCAGCTCGGGGGTGGAAGTGTGTTGAGAGATTAATGAACAGACTGGCCTATGGTTGGGTGGAACTTTGCAGCGACATAACTAGTTGTGGGACAACACTATCACCAAAGATAAGTATTCTTTGTTATGTTATATTCTCCAATGTATTTTCTTATGAATTTCTATGCTTATGTTGAATTATTATGGATGATTCAAGTAGAAGTTTACTTGTGAATATTTCCTGCATTTGCATCTATATTTTCCTTGTATGTTTTATGCATTTTTTTCTAAGTCCTTGGAGGATAGAATCCTAGTAAAAGAGTCATAATGCATCTGACTTAGGGTTTCTGCCCTTTGGAATCTGCTTGAGGAAAACGGAAGGTGAAAATCGGATCAAAGAGTTGAATGGAGAAGAAAGTGTGTTTTCCTCACTTCGAGATCCGCTTGCGGGAGGCGGAAGGGAGAGAGCAGGAAACAGGAGAAAAGACAATGCAAAATGTTGGTCTTCACACTTTAGGATCCTCCTGCAGAAGTTGGATGGAGAAAAAAGAAAAGTTCTAAGGAAAGTTTAACTTTCCGATTTTCGAAGTCAAAGGGTGAAAAGTAGAAGTTAGAAGTGCAAAGAAGGATAAGGTTGAAAGTTAAGTTTTCTGATTTTCGAGTTCCGGGTAGAAGGTAGAAAGGTGGTCAAAGTATTCCATCGAATGTTGGTTTTTCGATTTCTGAGTTCTGAGTGTAAGGTGGAAAGGTAGAAGGAGTAAAGGCAGAAGGTGGAGAGGTGGTCAAATATTTCCGTCAAACGTTAGTTCTCTGATTTTTGAGTTCTGGGAGGAAGGCGAAAAGGCAGAAAGGTGAAAGGGAGGAAGGTTAATGTTTCCATCCTCTTTTGTGTTCCACATTCCAAGTTCTGTTGGGTGGATGGAGGAAGGTGGAAAGGATAGGTCCAGTGCGAAAAAGGTGTTTTCGGTCCCAGAAGGGATCTGTGAAGGGAAGAACAACTGTTACAATCGTTTATAATCCTAAAGATGAATGTTGAAGAGTGTGTTAATTCCCATACTCGGTGTTAGAAAGGAGAATAAGGTTTCTACATGCAAAAATTTTAAATTATCCGCATTATGGGGTATGGGGCATTATATGTTTTTCTAGATTAAATAAAATAAAGGACTAGAAATTTTTGTGTGGACGTAGCCCATATTGGGTGAACCAATTTATATATGTGTCTCTCTTGTAATGTGTTTTAATATGTTGCATCTTGTTTATTGTTTATTGTTTATTGTTATTTCTCTTTGATCCTTTTTTTATAACAATTGGTATCATATCCAAAAGGTCTATTTTTATGGTACACTCATAGGAAAGAAGGGTTCATGATTCAATTGGGAGCAATGGAAGAAGAAGGAAATTTTAGGGTCAAGAAATTTAATAGACAAAACTACCAGTTATGGGAGATGAAAATGGAGGACTATCTATACCAGAAGGATCTATAACTATGGTTGGGTAGAAAAAAAAAATGTCAGTGACTATGAAGGCCAAATAATGAGAGGTTATTGAGAGAAAGGAACTAGGAACAATAAGACTATTCCTGGCTTCATCGTTGGCTTTTAATATTTAGAAAGACAAGACAACGGAGGGTGTGATGAGAGAATTGGATAAGCTCTATGAAAAACCCTCGGCTTCCAACAAGGTATTTTTAATGAAGCATTTATTTAATATGAAGATAATAGAAGGTGGATCTATTCATGACTATTTAAATGAATTTAATACGATTACTGGTCAACTAAGTTCTGTAAAAGTGAACTTTGATGATGTTAAGATTTTAAAAGTTTCTATACCAAAACAAAAGTATCTCTAAAAGAATATCAAGCACAGTAAGAAACAAGAGAACACAAATATTTATCCTGGGAATGCCTCATGGGCAATAAAACCCAACAAAACTTCCTTTATATAGACTTCAACCGAGTACAGTGTAAGACCCAAAGAATAAGACTAGACTACTTCCTCTCCTCCAGATGGACTGTCTTTTCTCTCTCTAACACAACTGCTTGAGTGTTCTACTTGTCCAAATGAAGGAATCCCCTCTCCTATTTATATTAATCAGCTGAGAGGCATAATAACCCATCTAGGCTGACTTCTCCTTAATTTCAATGCCAACTTGCCTTGGAAGAGTCAAAAATTCATTTTAATAATACTTTTGTGGGTACTACTGACCTGAATTATAATGGAGGTTTTCCATCAAAGATTTACATGACCAAATACATCAATGACATCCCTAAATAGAGGAACAACATCTTCAGAAGGGATAATAACGATAATAATACAAAATAGAATATATTCTGCAGTTACATTTTTTAACACTCCCTCTTAACAAGGAAGGTATTATATAATACAATAACATGTTTGTACAAGTGACTGGTGAATCTATATGTCATAGGAATTTTTCACAATTACATAAACATCATCATCATATGTGGAACATCATCATCATGGACATCTCTATCATCTGGTATTATCTCGAGCATCATCCTCTCTAACATCATCTCGAGCCTTATATCGAGCATCAACATAATATTTGGTATCATCTTGAGAATCATCTCTGGAATTATATCGAGCATCATCATCTCTAGCATCATCTTTGGCATCATCTCTGGAATCATCATCATCTATGGCATCATCTCGAGCGACATCTCTGGAATCATCTCGAGCATCATCATCTCTGGCATCATCTTGAACATCATCTCTTCGAGGATCAACATCATCTCAAGCATCATATCCGGAATCATCTCAAGCATCATCATCTCTAGTACCGAATGCATGAACTTGTCCACAAGTGAATACAGGACCACTTTCCATAAGAGAGTATTGTCGTCTGTAGGACCATCCCCATACGATAAGTGCTAGGACCACTCTCAACAAGAGAGTTTTCTTGTCCGCAGGACCATCCTTAGGAGGATAATGTCGTCTGCAACTGAATGAAAATATTGTCTACAACTATAGGACCACTCAACATATGAGAGTACTTTCATCCATAGGACCATCCTCAGGAAGTAAGTTCTAGGACCACTCTCAAAAATAGAGTGTTCTTGTTTGCAGGACCATCCTCAAAGAGGATACTGTCGTCTACAACTGAATGCAAATCTTTTCTGCAACTAAATGTAGGACCACTCAACATATGAGAGTATTATATTTGTAGGACCATCCTTAGTTGGTAAGTGCTAGGACCACTCTCAAAAAGAGAGTGTTCTTTTTCATAGGACCATCCTATAAATGAACACAGAATCACTCTCTAGAAGAGAGTACTATTGTCTGCAGGACCATCCTCAATTGGTAAGAGCTAGGACCACTCTCAACAAGAATGTTTTCTTGTCTGAAAAACCATCCTACAAGTGAATGCAGGATCACTCTTCAGAAGAGAGTATTATCGTTTGCAGGACCATTCTCAGTCGATAATAGCTAGGACCACTCTCAACAAGAGAGTGTTCTTTTCCACAATACCATCCTACAAGTGAATATAGGGTCACTCTCTAGAAGAGAGTAATATCATCTGTGGGAGCATCCTTGGCCAGTAATATATAGGACCAATCTCAACAAGAGAGTGTTGATTTATGCAAGACCATCCTCAAGGAGGATACTATCATCCACAGGTGAATGTCAAACCACATCAACATCTGTAGGCACACTAATAAAATAAACTATAATTTTATGTATAGGCGCATCACTTCCATATCATCCTCAATAATATTCTCATCGTCACTCCCTCTTTCCAGGGAGGTCCTTTCGGACTACACCAAGCTTGTCTCGAAAGTGTTCAAACTTTACACAAGACAAAGGCTTAGTGAGCACATCAGTAACTTGGTCATTCGCAGGAACATATTGGAGCTTCCCAACTCCTCTCTATACCATATCTTGGATGTAATGATAGTTTATCTCTATATTCTTTGACTTATGATGAAACAATGGGTTCTCTGTTAACTTGATGGAACTCTGGTTGTCACAATAAATCTCATTTGCATCCATCTAGGTATCGAACAATCCTACCAATAGTTTGTGAATCCCTACTGCTTCCTTATAGGATGATCATGCTACAATGTACTCAGCCTCGGTTGTAATGAGGGAAACACTTTTTTTATCTATTCTAATCCATGATATCACACCTGATCCCAAACTAAAACAACATCCCAAAGTGTTATTTCTATCTTCAACACTTCTTGCCTAATCCAAATTAGTATAACAAATCTAAACTCACTTTTAGATGTATATCTTAGGCCACAGTCCAATGTACCTTTTAGATACCTCATTACATGTTTTCCTGCAACTAGATGGACATCCCTAGGCTCCACCATATACTAACTCAAGTTGTTCAAAGAAAAACATATATTTGGTCTTGTATTTTTCAAATACAATAGTTAGCCAAGAATCTGACTATATAATGTGACTTCTACTCTTTCTAAAGATTCGTCATTCAGTACCTTTAGGTTGGTCACCGTCGGAGTGTTAATTGATTTGAAATCTAACATCCCAAATCTCTTCAAAATATATACTGTGTATTTTTCTTATTTTAGGAAAATATCATCAGGAAACTGCCATGCTTCAAGACCTAGGAAGTAGTGCATTGTGCCAAGGTCTTTCATCTCAAACTATGATGCAGGCTTCTTCTTACATTCACTGATGAGCTTCTCCTTTCCTATCAAAAATATGTCATCTACATACAATAGTAATATCATGATCCCATCATTCTCAACCTTATTGTAAAGGTTGTAATCAACTTTACTTTTGGTAAATCCCAAATTTATTAAGAGTCCATCAATTTTTCCATACCATGCTCTGGGTGCTTGTTTTAACCCATATAGAGATTTCTTTAATATGGATACATGTGATTCCTTGTCGTGGGTTTCAAATCCTTGTGATTGTTCAATATATACTTATTCTTCTTTGACTCCATTTAGGAAAGCTGTTCTTACATCCATTTGATGTAGCTTCCATTTCATATTGGATGTCAAGGAAAGGATAGATCTAATAGAAGTATATTTTTCTACCAATGCAAACTTTTCTTCATAATAAACTCCTTCCTTTTATGAAAAACCTCATGGAAAAATATTTCTTTAAACTTTTCAATACTACTATCTGCTAAATGCTTTGTCTTGAAAATCCAATTTGAAGAAACTACTAACTTGTCCCTTGGTCATTGCACCACATCCCAAACATCATTCTTTATTATTGACTGGTATTCCTCGATCATGGCCTGCCTCCATTCCTTCTTCTTTGAAGCTTCTTCAAAACATGTGGTTTCTTCATCAACAAGGTTTCTCATTAATTCCACATAGTTTGAATAGATTCTTTGTCTTTTTCTTCCTTTTGGTGCACCATAACTTTTTGCTTCTTTGATTACATCATGAGCCCAAGTTCGTCTTCCTTTTTTGAGATCATCTTCTGGGGTGTTTCCATGAGTCCTTGAGATTCTTCCATGTCATGATATTCTTGTATAGGATCTTCTTCAATATCTCTAACTAGTGGTCTGGTACCTTCTATGGTTCTAGGATCCTCCTCCTCTTCTTCATGATCTTCATCTGCAAATATATTTATGGATTTGGTGAAGGTTTTATCTTCATCAAATGTAACATCTCTACTGATCTTGATCTGGTGGAATCCTGGAATATAGATTCTATAATATTTTGACTGTTGACTGTAGCCAACAAATATCCCCTTCTTTCTTGAAGGGTCTAATTTTGATCTTTTATTCTTTGAACATGTAAGTATATGGGACAACCAAATATCGTTAGGTGGATCACTTTGGTATTTTCACCAGTGAACATTCCTTCCAAGGTTTTGTTTCCAAGAGCACTGTGAGATATTCTATTCTGGACATAGAGTGTTGTTCTTGATGCTTCTTCCCATAAGTGCATAGGTAGATCTTGATCATGGATCATTTCTCTGACTTCTTCCATGAAGGATCTATTCTTTCTTTCTACTACTCCATTTTGTTTTTGGATTATAGGGTGTGGTAAGCTCCCTCTTAATCCAAACTTCCTTACAGAAGTCCTTGAATTAATTTGATGTGAATTCTCCTCCATTATCTGATCGTAAGGTCTTGATCTTCTTTTTAAATAGATTTTCCACAAGAGCCTTAAATTCCTTGAGTTTTCCAAATACTGTCTTTTCATTTTAAGAAGTATATCCAAGTCTTATGAGAGTAATCATCAATAAAGGTGACATAATATACATACCCACTTAAGGAAGTGTCTCACATCAGTCCGCACACATCTGAGTGCACAATGTCGAAGATCCCTTTTTCGTTGTTGTTACTTGTTAGGAATGGATTCTTGGTGTTATTTCCTTAAGCACATCCTTTACATACTCCATGATTGATCTGGATCTCTTGTAGACCTGTGAAAACCTTGCTCACAATTGGAAATGCTTTGTAGTTTATTTGAGAAATTACTCTATTCCATAATTCACATGGACTGATGGTGCTAGTTGTAAGGACTAAATATGTGTGTCCTTTCAATTTGTAGAGTCCTCCTTCTTCGAAACCAATTACAGTAGCATCATCTATTGTTTTCCCGTTCAGCAACATAAGAACTTCACCACATACAAAGGAAACTCTAAACCCTTTCTTATCTAGACTTGAGATGGAAAGAATATTCTTCTTTAAACCTAGAACATATAAGACTTCTTTCATCTTCATGAACTTTCTAGTTCTTTATTTGTAAGAGGCTTCTCCCATTCCTTTGATGGGGTATTGTTAATCATCTCTAAGTTGTACCTTATGTGAATAGTATATTTGGGTAAGAAAATAGAGTGAATCCTTATGTCATGTCATATGTTTGGAAGCACCACAGTCTATGAGCCAAGTGTCACTTCCATGAGTGATTGAACCTGTGACGAATGAAATTAGGACATACTCTTCACTAAAGTCTTCATTTTATGCGGTCTTTTACTTTCCACTGATTCATTTTCTTCAGCTGCATGGACATGGTACTTTCGGTTGTTCTTCTTGAATTGATCTTTCTTAAGAGGAAAATGTATGGCAATGTGCCCCATCTTATGACATGAATAACATTGAAAGGATGAATAATCCCTTCTAGGTTTCTTATTCTTATTGAAGTCTGATGATCTTATGGGAGAAGAACCTTTACTCTTCCTTTTGATTCTTCCATTATTGGTGTGTGTAGCAAGATCTTGATATTCGTTATCATTTATATTCTCTTCTCATATTGCTATCCTTCCTTCCTATTGTACAAATTATTCCCATAGCTATCTGAACTTAGTTAACTGTCTTCTAGCACATATTCCTCTAATGAAGGAATCCCATTCTCTAGGGAGACTATTCAGGGGGGTCATCACTACTTCTTTTTCATCAACGATATCACCAATGGCTTCTAACTTTTCTTTGATATAAGATACTCTTGAGAAATATGATTGTATGGTACTTGTCTTCTGTATCTTCACACCATTGACTTGGTTTCTCAAGGTCATTCTTATGTTGATGTTCTTACCTTCAAACATACTAGTTAGTGCATCAAACATTTATTTTGGTGTATTCTTTGAACATAACTGGGAGATCAATTGATCCTTGATAGAATTAGCTATGATCCTTTTTACTTTGATCATATCCTTTTTGTGTTTTTCCTTTACCTCTTGTTTGTTTGGTTCCTTGACCTCTTCTTTGATAAAACCATCTAGGCCTGTTCCTCAAGGATGAGCATGATATTGTACTTCCATGCTCTGAAGTTCTATGCTCCATCAAACTTTTCATTAAGCTTTTTGTCATTTTTCATCTTTAATGAATGAGAACTTAAAATGGAAATATAGGGGATAGAAGTTACCAATATGAGGACTCTTTTTGGAATCTGCTTTAGGGTGACTTAGGGTTTCACTGGAAAACCCTAATTTTCCAACTAGGATCACTTGTTGAGTAGATTGGAGGAAAATATGCACTTCCCTAAGGCGAGCTAGATTGTATCTTGATTTTCTGGAATATAAGGATGCAACCTTGAAAATTTTGATGCCCTAGTTTCTCCTGGAAATAGTGGTAGGTCAAAAGTGAAAATAATCGGAATGAAAAATTGCTTCGAAAAAAAGATGTTCCCTCCTAGGGCGAGTTGAATGTACCTTTCTTTTCATCTGATATGTGGAGGGAGGTATCCAGAATAGTAAACCATGGCTTGTTAGATTGCACTATAAGTTGTTGCACAATGTCTTCTTTCAGGTTATCTATGATACCATGTTAAGATTTTAAAAGTTCTTATATCAAAACAAAAGGATCTCTGAAAAAATAACAAGCACAACAAAGTAAAAGAGAACACAAAGATTTATCCTAGAAAACCCTCATGGAGAAGAAAACCCAACAAAACTTCCTCTATATAGACTTCAACAGAGTACAATGTCATACCCAAAGAATAAGACTAGACTGCTTCCTCTCCTCCAGATGGATTGTCTCTTATCTATCTAGCGTAACTGCTTGAGTGTTCTACTTGTCCAAATGAGGGAAGCACCTCTCCTATTTATACTAAACAGCTGAGAGGCCTAATAATCAAACTCAGCCTAATTCTCCTTGTTGTCAAGGCCAACTTGCCTTGGAAGACTCAAAAATACATTTTAATATTAATTTTGTGGGTACTTCTAACCCAAATTACAACGAAGGTTTTCCCTCAAGGCTTTACAATACCAAATACATCAATGGAATCCCTAATAGGAGGAACAGCATCTCTGAAAGGAAAAATAACAATAATAATAAAAAATATAATATACTATGTAGTTATATTTCTTTAACAGATGATGAGGTTAGGTATCTTCTAATATAGTGCTCATTGGCAAAAAGTTGAAATGGATTGGTCATGGCTGTAAGTAACTCTGTCCCTGGTTCAAACACTATTAAATTTGATGATGTTGTTGGTTTTATTCTTAGCGAGGAAATGTGAATAAAAAACATAGGTGATACATTAGGTAATGTGTTGACCATGGAGAGAAAGGGAAGACAAACGGAGAGAGGAATGATCCCTTGTAATCACAACAAGTCTATAATGGAAAAATCCAAGTCCAAACTAGGAAAGATAGACTACAGGAAGTGTATTAAGTGGGGACATCTAAAGAAAGACTGTAGAGCTCCAAAGAAGAAAGAAGACAAGCAATAGGATACTACTCAGGAAGAAAATGTAGCAGGTGATTGGTTACAATATGCCTTGATTCTTTCATTAGATCATACTAGTGATTATTGGGTAGTAGATTCGGGGGCTTCATGCCATGATACACTCCATAGGAAATTCTTTCATGATTATGTTCTAGGTGATTTTGGACATGTTTTATTGAGGGATGATGAACCACGTAAAATTGTCGAGAGGGGTAAGGTACGGATTAAGTTAAATAATGGAAATGAATGGCTGCTAAAAGATGTAAGTAATATCCCTTCTATGAAAATAAATCAGATCTCAACAGGGAAGTTGGGAGATAGTGGTTGTTTATCTACTTTTGAAAAAAATGGTGGAAGATCACTAAAGCAACACTGGTAATAGGAAAAGGAGATAGGATAGGTACATTGTATTTATGTCCTTAGAATACTGATTATTTTATCTATACAGCTTCCATAAAAATAGGTGCAATGTTGTGGCATTATAGCCTTGGCCACATGAGTGAGATGGGCATGTAGATTCTCCATTCAAGGAAATTGCTTCAAGATATGAAGCATGTAAGTTTGGAATTCTCTGAGAACTGTGTTTATGGAAAACATAAAAGAGTTATATTTCTTAAGGTTGGAAAACAAATGAAGAGTGAGAATTTAGAGCTTGTACATACAGATGTATGGGGGTCAGCTCAGGTACAATCTCTTGGTTGCTCTTGTTATTATATTACTTGGGTTTATTGCATTAGACATAAATATGATGTGTTTTCTACTTTTAATAAGTGGAAATCTTTGGTTGAGAATGAGACATGGAAAATGTTGAAATGTCCCAGATATGATAATGAAAGTGAATATTTTAGCAAGAAGTTTGATAGTTATTGTTCATGCCATGGGATCCATAGAAAGAAGACAGTCCTAGGAAAACCACAAGAAAATCAGGTGTCAAAAAGGATGAACAGAATCATCATGGAGCCTGCAAGGTGTATGAGATTGCATGCAAGGTTCCCCTTACATTTTTGGGATCATGTTGTAAATACTGATGTTTACTTAATAAATAGAGGACCTTCAAGCACTTTGGCTGGTGGGATTATAGAGGGGGCATGGACAGGTAAAAATGTAAACTACTAATTTCTGATAACTTTTGGTTGTGAAGCATTTGACCATATTAATAAAGAAAATAGAACAAAGCTTGAGGATAAATCAAATAAATGTAGCTTTATTGGATACAGGGTTTATGATTTTGTTTATCTCTTATCGGATTATGAAATTCACAAAATCATTAGGCCTGTAGATGTAGTATCCATTGAAAAGGTTATGTACAAATATCAATTGCAGGGAAAGAAAGAGGAAAATGAAAACATGGAGTATACAATTCCTGGTGAAATCAAGGAAAATGAAGTTCCAAAGGCACCAGAAAATCAAGAGTAGCAGTAGGTACCTCAAACTCTTGCAAATGTAAGAAGATATACCAGGTTAAGTAAACCCCATGAATTATTCTCTCCTTCAATGGAATATTTATTGATGACTAATTATGGTGAACTGGAATGTTATGAAGAGGCAATGCAGGTAGAAACTAGAAAGAAGTGGGAACAAGGCATGAATGAGGAGATGCACTCATTGGTAAGAAACCAAACTTGAGATTTGGTTGAGTTTCCAACAGAAAAAAGAGCATTGTAGAATAAATGGGTTTACAAGTTGAAGGAAGACAGAGGCAAGAAGTCGTATAAGGATAGAATTGTGATAAAGGGGTTTGCACAAAATAAATGTATAGATTTTGATGAAACATTTTCTCCTATTGTTAAAATGACTTCAATTAGGACTATTCTCATTCTAGTGACAGTAGAAGATTTGCATCTTGAACAATTAGATGTAAAAACAACCTTTCTACATGTAGATTTAGACAAAGAGATTTATATGCAGAAACCACATGGTTATGAGGTCAAAGGGAAGGAGAAATTGGTTTGTAGGTTGCAGAAGTGATTGTATGGCCTGAAGCAAGCCCCAAGGAAGTGGTATTTAAAATCTAATAAGTCTATGGCAGAAAATGCTTATAATAGATGCCATTCTAACCACTATGTTTATTTCAAGAGGATAGATAATGGAGTATATATTATCTTGTTATTGTATTTGGACGACATTCTTTTTTTAGGGTCTAACATGGAAGATATAAATGTGTTCAAAAGGAAACTAGCTAAATGATTTGCGATGAAGGATTTGGGTGTTGCAAAGAAAATCCTTGGTATGAGAATAATAAGAGATGGGAAAAATTACAAATTGACATTATCTCAAGGTGAATACATAGAAAAGGTGTTGAAGAGGTTTAGAATGCAAAATGGAAAACCAATTAGTACACCTTTGGCCATCCATTTCAAACTAAGGAAGGAGATGTGTCCAAAGACACTGAAGGAGATAGAATGCATGTCCAAGGTTCCCTATTCATCAACAATTGGTAGCTTAATGTATGCGATGGTGTGCACAATACCAGATATTACACATGCAATGGGATTAGTGAGAAAGTAAAAGTAAAGGGAATTGGAGGGAACTACAGTGGATTCTCAAGTATTTGAGAAGTACTACTTCTCATGCATTAAGTTTTGGAGGTTCAGACATTGTTCTATAGGGATATGTTGATACATATATGGTGGGTGATAAAGATAGGAGGGTCACCACAGGGTATGTCTTTATTGTGGGTGGAACAACACTAAGTTGGATTTCAAAACTATAAAATGTTGTTGCACTTTCAACAACAAAAGCAAAGTATGTTGCTACTATAGAGGATAGTAAAAATATGATTTGGTTAAAAAGGTTCTGTTGAGGCCTGGAAATTCGCAGGCGACAACAGTAAGGGATTCTCCCCAATCAACATTCCCAACTAGCTCATTGACTATTTGGAATAGGGAATCCATCCGGTTTACGGTCCGGCTACCATAGGTCAAGAAACAAAACTAAGGCTTTACCGGTTGCGGTCCGGCCCACCGAGTTTTTGTATTTTGACTTAAAGAAATGATATGCAAGTGCCTAACTAAATGCAGGGTGATCAAGATGCAGGGAGCAGTCACAAAGTGATGCGCAGGTTCTTACCTCTCGTCTTGTGCTCACAAGCAACCAAACCAGATACAAAAGAGAAATAAACTAACTATCTATACTATCCCTAGGGAGCAAGGTTATCATTTGTGATGAGCAATACATTTTCACATACATTAAGAAGAATCACAGATAGCTGATACTTCTTCTAAAGCACATGAGCGCTAACAGATATTTAAATAACTAGATAGCCGATTATCTTATAACAACATCTATTACTCACAACGAAAAATATCCAGAAATTACTGAAAAACACTTAGAAAGAACATAGGTTCAGAACTTCGAATGCTCTTACAGTAAATGAAACACAGCTGAAAACGAAATAGTTCCTTTTCAACATTATTCATTGAGTTTTCATTGATACATTTTGCTTTTTACTCTCTCCGACAGGCAAAAATTGCAGTTCCTATGCAAAACGAAGTAGTTCATCTTACAAGAAAACAATTACAAAGTTTTCCAGGGGAAAAAGCCCCTATTTCAGTCCTACTTCCCAAATATTTAAACTACAACTCTTTCCCCTTGGGATACCTCTCAGCGTGTGACTCTCCAGCATCTTCAATGTTTCAGCTTCCTCTTCTGGCCGCTGTGCTTTCCCAATCATTCTCTATGAGCGTTTATCTTCTGACCAGTAACTGATGAGTCTTCCTCGTCGGTGCCTCCTTCATTTGCTTGTTTTGTCTTTTTCTGCGTTTCGCCTTCCTTGGGATTGTGCCGGTTCCGGTCCGACCAAGCTAAGTCTTAGCCCATGGTCACTTTAGTAGCACCGAATCCCTTCTACAAACCATTACAATGCATTATTCGCTGCAAAGGGGAGTTTTTAAACATTAAACCTTCTCTTCCCAGCATTGTAAATCCGTAAGAGAATAGTCAGGGTCATCTGGACAAGGTATCGATTAAGCTTTTGGCGGGCAAAATTATAATTGGCGGTCGCCACTGCTTATGCATTGGACGAGACAAGACTTCAGGGGCCGCAACGGCGGAGGAGAACAAGGACCGGGTGCTCGAAAACACAGGTGAAAGGTGAGAATCGGACGTTGGGGGGAAGAGTGCTTCGGAACCAAGAGCGATGGCTCATCCGCAACGACGGACGGAACAATGGCCGGGGATAGGCGACGAGGTGGAAAAAACTCAGTTCGGGCGGGGAAGACAAGGTCAGACGTCGGATGATACTTGAATCAGAAGCCAACTATCTCCTCCCGGCTGCAACGGCGGGCGAGTGGAAACTTATGGACAAGCGATTTAAACTAAACGAATCGGGCGTTGGACGGTTCAGGAAATCAAACGAACGAAAAGTCTAAGAGCCGCAATGGCGGAAGGGTTGAAACTTCGCAGCCCTCCGATCCAGCAATAAAAGAGGCCCGCTTATAGGGAAACTGATGTATTTGAGCAGTGCTAAGGATCGGCTGTAACCAAAATCGCTTCTTTTCACAAAGGATGCGCTGAAGAACAACAAATTTTCTTCTCTTCGACCACACACTCATGACTCAAACCAAAAAAAGAACAAGGCATACATAAATTACTGACATCCACCTTCAGAGACACGGAAGAAAACACGCTCAAGGAGCTCAAAAGTTCAACGATCAAGCCATACTAAATAACGAGGAGGGGCCCAGAAATTAAAACATTGATTTGGGGGGGAAAAAAAAAATTACGGTAGCAACAGGTTCATGTAGAAAATATGAAAGAAGAAGAAGAATAGATGGTTGCATAGTGACATCCAGAGTGCCATTCATATTTAAAAGAACTCATCCTTCCATTCGAAGACTAGACATATATATCTAAAGTATCATTTCATAAGATCTATTCTGGAAGAATAATTGTTCAATTTAGAAAAGATACATACTAGAAAGAATCATGAAAAGATGTTGAAAAAGGTACTAACCTAAGAGAAACTGAGTTCCTGCTTGGTTTTTGTTGGCCTTCAAGGATGAAGGTGAAGATGAAAATTTTCCAGGTCCAAGAACATAGTCCAGCAAGTGCAGCAGTAGTGGAGTTTTTGTGATCAATCTCCAAGTGGGATATTGTTGGTTGCAAAGCCCGATCTTCCTGATTAGAAGATGTTATTTCAATGATGTTTGGATCTGAGCACCTGACGAGGGGGTGTGTGGGATTTCCCCAACACTATAGTCGTTCAAGGGGGCGGGGGGGAATGACTATTTTGGGATCCCCTTTGGCAGGGGTTCGGGGGAAGCGCCTGTTGAAATATTGTAACTTTGAATAATATTCTAAATGTGTTTGACTAATGTAACCCATGGGAGATGCTTTATTCCTCCATCAGGATGTTACTATTTTATTTTTCATCATAGAGTCATGAGATATAACCTCCATTGTAAGTTGGGTCAATAGTACCCTCTTAAATATAATATCCTATTGTTTTGTGTCTTCCTAAGTGAATTCGTCCCAGAAAGTTTGTTGGGGCTGACTTGTTAGGGTAAAATTCAAGTGACAGAAAGAGTATAAATAGAGGATTTGTGTTCCTCATTAGAACACACACTCAATTGTGTATAGCGCATATGAGAGAGAAAGGCATATCAGTTGGGAGAAGGAGCACTTTGGGGGGTCTTTTCTTTGTACTTTTGATACATCTATATAGAGGAATTTTTGCTGGGTTTTCTTCCCCATGAGGGTTTCCCAGGATAAATCTTTGTGTTTTTTTGTGTGGTTGTGCTTGTCTATCTTTCAGTCGTCATTTTACATATGGTTATGATGCTATGATGATAACTATTATTAAATCTTATATAAACATTAAAACTTAACATGGTATTAGAGCTACCCTGAAATAAGTCTTTGTGCATCCGAAACTCTACTACAACTACAACTACTAAAGATTAGGGTTTCATGCTTGAAAACCCTAGAAGACAAAAATTGGCCATGTTGGGAATTTCGCTATAAATCGAGGTTAGAGAAGGATTAGGAGATGAGACTTTAACAGGATGAATATGAAGGCTTGTTGTACCCTTTATCAAATTTTCAGCCTCATATTTGATAAAAATATAGGATATATGATTCCTCCAACTTAGGGTTCCATCCTCTCCCAGAATTCAGCCTTAAACATGTGACCTAGGGAGAATTGCTATATCTCGGGATAGGAAGATCCAAATGAAATTTCGCAAGATGTTTCAGATAGGGCATAGAATTTAGTTTATCTGGTAAATGTTTCAGATCATGAAGGTGAAACAGGGACACGTGGAAGTCCGTACAAGTTCATTATTCTAAACAGTTATGAAATATGTCACTGTGGGAAACTTTTCATAAGTCCCACTTGGTGAAATCAATTCTACTCTAACCTATGGGGTTGGAAATAAGACATACTAGGATACCTCATTATGACGTTTCAAACCCAAAGGAGTAGGAATTTTGTAGGTACAAACGAAACAAGATAATGAAATTCTGCTAAGAAGAAATTGAAGAAAACTAGGCCTTCCTACTCCCGGCACTTCCATCCACTGATTAGTTGAAAAAGGAGGACTATAAAAATCACCCTAGGAGGGCGCATATTTCTATGGAATAATTTTCTCATTCTGTGGATTTTCAATTTTTGACCTAACATTAGTGCTAGGGGAATAGGGCATCATATATTTTGCAATTTTGTTCACAATTTTGGGAAAATGAGTATGCTACTCAGATCACCTTGAGAAGCCGCATATTTCTATCCAACCATATTTGAAATTTACCTAAGTTGAAAAATTAGGGTTTCTCTGTCAAACCCTAGGTCCACTAGAAGTATTCTTCTAGAAAATATTTCAAGCTAGCATCCAGTTGAAGCAATATCATTGTTAAGTTCTATCCTCTCTATTTCCATTTAAGGTTCTCATTTTTATCATGATGAATAATAGTACCAAGCTTGAAGAAGTGGATAACCTCTGAGCATGGAATTATAGAGTGCTTCTCAAACCTAAAGAAGAATGACCTCAAGAACTATGTCAAAGAAGAATTTTCATATCCAAAGGGAGATGAAGGAAAAGCACAAGAAGGATTTAGTCAAAGAAAAGAGGATTATTTCCACCTCCATTGAATCTCACATGTATAATACTTGTAAACTCCCAAGGATATGTTCAGTACAATGACCATCCTGTACAAATGAAATAATATCAACATAAAGATGATATTGAGGAACCAACTGAAGAATTTGAAGATACCAAACTCAGAGAGTATGCAGTTCCACTTCACAAGGGTTTCTCAAATCATAGAACAACTTGAAGAAGTCAAATAAATACATCATTCTCACACCGCTAAAGATTCCTCAAGTGATGAGGAATGTGAATTCTACTAGTGAAGAAAAAGATCATACTCTTATCTATTTCATTGTTTTGATAAGAAATAATGAAATTAGTGACACTCAGAACCAGTACACAGGTTCCCAGAATCAGTAGAAGGGTCCGCGACATAAGGATTGATAAGGAATCTACCAACCAAATAAAAGATAACTATTTGGATTGTCTTTTACTACATATTTAGTTTTTTATATGACATTGTGTAGCTATGTACATATCCATGAAATGTATTATGCATGATAGAAAATTTTCATTAATGAACAATATACTACTAATATGAATGTTATGGGTAAGTATCCTATGGTTCTATACAACACTCCATTGTTACTTATCTAGAATGAAACCTCTTTGCTGGCATATTGGGCTTAGTGCATGATCTCAATGATGTTATGGTAGATATGGAAGGCATTTGGAAGGTCTATGTGTCTATACGGGATATGGATGAATGTTGTATTAGATAAAACAGTTGCATGATTATATATTTATGCATAATAATTTTTCATTAGAATATGTCTTATGAAATGTTTCTAACCATGCAATTGGTGCATTTGACTTGTAGGAAAGATCACGTACACTGCCTACAATAAATGAAGGATGAGGCTTGTTCTGAAGAAAAAGTGATGACAGTTCAAGATTCCCTCCAATAAACATACATAAAGATGAACCTGAAGCTCTTAGGGTCATAGACACCGTGACAGAAGAAAACGATTTAGAAGAATATAAGAGAGCGGTAGATCCACCTCAAGAGATGAAGACAACCTTGGGCATGAGAGATAATTCAATATGAAGAAAAGTATGATGATGCTTCCAACTAAAGTAATAGGCCTCAAATACAGTCTAGTTATGTGGAACAATTGAGTGACATCATTGATACAGACCCTTCTAGCGATGGAAAAATCTATGATCAAAGAGTACCAGTTGATCATGGGGAATGATGTCTAGGATATGGTTCTGAGACCTGAAGGGAATTCTGTAGTGTCTTCCATGTGAATATACAAGATCAATTATACAAAGCAAGGTTCATGGTTTGGCTTAGAAAGAGGGATTATATTATGGAATGACATACTCCATTGACCAAACACACTTCTCTAGTGAAGTAGAAGTATATATCAGGCAAAGAACCACATGTGAAGAAACGAATTTGTACGATCTCAGAAGGAACCCATAGATAAGAACATCTAGTTACATAAGGATATTGAATATCACTTAGATTAATGAATACCTTAACCTTTTCCACAAGGTTGAAGATGGAAACCTATAGAAGACAACAAGCTCACAGATGGGTGCAAGAGGAACTTTTCAACAAAGTTCAAGATAAAGAACTTGGTATCTAGTAAAATAAGATGGATACATAGAATATCAATACTAGAGGATGATACATATCACTCCAACACAGAATGTTTTGATAGATAGAGTACAAAATGTATAGGGAGGGTGATGCTCCACTCTAGGGGGAGTGACTATAGAAGATCTATGAGTTCGACATGGTATGACAGGATGGACAACTTCCTAATGGACTAAGGCTTTATCAAGAGTAAAGTGGGTTCCAACCTTCAATGTTAAATGTGGAATATTGGGATATGTCGATGACCTGACAGGATGAACTCATTGTAGATGCGAAGAGGAAGTGTTGAGGACAAAAATAGCACCTCAGGATGTTTGGGATTGGGTATGATCTCATGAAGAAGCTGAGTAAATTGCAACATGTTCATCCTGTAGTGAAGCAATGCAACTTTGAAAAGTATGTTGTGGAAATATTAAGAAGATTTGATATGTTGGATTGTAAATCCATGGCCACACCCATGGATACCAACCTGAAGTTTTTATCTGATGAATCATTAGAGTTAGTGGATATACCAACCTGAAGTTGTTATCTGATGAATCATTAGAGTCAGTGGATGTGACTCAGTACATACATATTATTGGGTCATTGATATATATGAGAAATACTAGGCAAGATATATGATTTGTTGTGAACACCTTGAGTCGGTATCTAGTTAAACCTAGACATGTTAACATGATAGCTACAAGGCATGTGATAAGCTACCTGAAAGGTACGATAGACTTTAGACTATGCTATGATAGAGATCATGACTACAGATTGTGTGGATATATAGATTCATATTGGGAAGGAAGTGGCGCAGAAACATTAGAGGAAATTTCAACTCAAAATGGGCCTCCTAAAATGAACTAGTAAAATAATAGTTAAAACAATAAAATAATATTTATTAATTTTGGAGGAAGAAAAGAAAAAAACTACTTT